>CM029643.1:26757145-27010496 GCA_017311315.1 Dendrocalamus latiflorus | reverse complement strand
ACACATCCGTACACAGCACGACTTGTCTATCGAAAACTCAACTTGTTAGCCGCCCAAAAAACTTGTAAGAGCAAAATGTGCCAGGAAGTAGTTACCCAGTAAAAAAGAAAAGTCTCATCGTTAGAATATCTATACTACCAGGAAAAAAAATCACAAACAACCCCACGGTTGATCCAACATTAACCTTAGTTCTTCCTAGATTGGTCTAGGAACAAAATATACTGCCAGGAAAAAAGTTCAGGAATGAAACTTACCTAAGTATTAGAGTTTGCTGGGGTCAAGTACCACGATCAAAGTGATGTGTTGCACTGCGTTATAGAATCTAGCTAGTCGTCTAGAGAATTTTTACCGATCCAAGTTTTTTTTTCTTCTCCGTTACGAACTTTTGGCCACGAAAAATACTTTTAGCTGGACATACAATCTACCCAACAGTTAGAAAAAATGGCATGCTTTCGAAAATAAACCACGAGCGTTTGCGTAGAAAATTGTACCAGCCTGGAGGCCACCTTGGACATGTTCCAGTTAACAACGCTGCCGTCCCTTTTGGTCCGTGTCAGGCAGTGGTTGGAAAGACAACCCACTAGAACTTTATGAAACGGAATTTCATGTGCCGCATCAGCTCCAGCGCGCGCGCTCTCTCTCTCTCTCTCTCTCTCTCTCTCTCTCTCTCTCTTCCGTGCGATTCCGTAGTCCCCGGTACGGAACGACCCGACGGCATCGGAAGGCCACTCGCCACCCAACTACTAACCTCCGTACGCTCCCGTGACCCCTCTCTTCCACGCGTGTGGGCCCCACCACGACTCTCTACGCTGGTGCTTGCTTCTTCCCTTGCGTCTTTTTTTCCCCCTTTGATGCTTTTTAGAGGGTACAATCTCACGCACTGTTTCACATCATTTACATGCATTGACGGAGTTAGAAATTAGTTACACTTTGGACTCAGTAATAGAATAATCTAGGCTATCTAGACTAGACTATGAAAATATTATCTAGACTAAACTGAATTTATTCAGACTATATACTATATGTTTTTTCACATCTTGGACTGAAATCTACCCTATCTGGGGTGTGGCTCCGCCCCTGTTCACACGTGTATATACGTGTTCGTATCCGTGTGTGTATATATACGACTCTCTACGCTGGTGCTTCTTCCCTTGCGTCTTTTTTTTTCCTTCTGATGATGCTTTATAGGGTAAAATCTCACGCCCTGTTTCACATCTTTCACATGTGTATATACATATTTGTATCTATATGTATATGTGTGTATATATATATTAAAAACTTCTATGAAAATATGAGATCTTATCAAGTGCGGATACACATTTTTTCACTAAATATGTACATATATACCATATCCCTAGCTATATGGTGAGACGTGAGAGTTACAAACAGAGGGTACGATGACTCCCTTGGCATCCGAGTTAGGCTGGGTCCTCTCTGACGAAGCTTTTTGATTGATGGACAGCGGTCTAGTGGACTCGCTTTGGATCGTGGCGCGTATTAATTACGCGATTGAATTAATCAATGCGCGTGTGAACGGGGGACTTGCGGACTGATCCTTTTCCTTTGTGGAACAGTAAAAAGTTGAAATTTTGATTTCCGGCTGGTTGAAAGGGGAGCTGGCGGTGACAATGGTTGTAGAAAAATCTTCCAAAAGTTTTTACAGTGACCTGCTGGAATATATTGGTGTTGAAGATCTGTCTGGTGGTGTGTCTGGCAGTATACCGTGTCTCATGTTGTTTTCATGGTTACTATCTTACTAATATGTAAATCTGCTTTAAATGGTTGACACGCCAACAACTACTAGTGGTAGTGGAAACAACTATAGGAATGGATCATTGAACCAAATGCATCTCACCCGAATAAATTACAAATATGGTACATATGCGCTTGCGCATTCAGTGGAAAAGTGTGTGTGCGACTGCACTCCATGAGATCTTATACCTTCGCAAAAATTTACAGCATGTGTCGAGGACGTTCACATATGTGTGTGCATGTGTACTTGTGTGTGGTGCAAATAGGGTATGAGTTTAGTGTGCGGCCATCTTGTATCTTAAAAAACAAAAGAATGGTCCCAGCTAATGTTGCCTCGAGTATCTTTAATTTGCTTTAGACTTGGATTTTTCAAAATAGATGGAAAAGGAAAGGTTTGCTATCTGGTAAACCGGAGTTGATTCGCTGTAGTTGACAGTTGTGGGGACATGAGCCGACAATACATGCGCAAGTCTGGGCATCCACGACTACCTGTGATGTTGGTTAAACGACCACAAGAATAAGGCGAACTGCACCCACAGACTTCGCGCACCGCCTTGTACTAGTTGATGCTACTGGAAAGTTGATTTTGTCTATTGCATTTAATTGTGGCACACAAATGAAACCTTGATTTTGAAAAAATGTTTCTAGAGTGTTAGGAAGTGCCTGTACGACTAGTAACACCGACAATTCGGGTGACTTTTCATAGGTTCTCTGCATGTTAAACCATGTTGATCAATTTGTAATTACACATCTTTTCCATTGTGCTGTCTCACATTCAAAGTTTTTTTATGCATAACTCTCTGTCCATATTTTGCCATCTTCCGTGGCCGGGAAAACAATTTTGGACGAAATTTTGCAGAAATTCATAGAATTTCGGATACCGCCAAAAAGCTCAATTCGGCAAAAAACAATTCAGCCATTTTAAAAAATCGAGATTTTGCTAAGATTTATGAGTTTTCGTAATTTTTCATATAATCATATTTCTTGCATTTGAACTTCATGTTTGAATTTTTAGGTGAATTTTTTTAAAAAAATCCAAAAAATTCAAAATTTCTGAATTTCTGAATTATTGAATTTTGAATTTCTCGGAGGGGTCCAATAATTTTTCTACACTGAAATTGTTTTCTCTGTTTCATGGACCTAAGGTCATTAGGCCAAGTCTATAGAAGATCAACTGCACTAGAAGGAAAGGTACTACCATCACCTCCAATCAATTGATGGCTCTACCCAACCCTGGCAAGAACATTTATGCTTGGCATGTGATGGGTGCCCCTAATTTCCTTCCCAGTGTGCCTGTTTGCGAGTCTGGCAAACCAAGGCAAAGAACAAGTCCAAATTGTTTGGTCACATATGATGAGATTTTATTACGTCTTGGTTTTACTTACCTGCATGCAGCTCAGCTAGGACGTGGTGTAGTATCTGAAATTACGAACTTTTGCGCGTTGCATGCTGTGTGGCTTACTTAGTTTGAGCTTAAAGGTATTACTCAGACAAGTTCTACCTAAGACTGCAAATTAAATAATATTTTGAAAGTGCTTCTATGCCTTCGTCTTTAACAAGAGTAATACTAATCTCAAAACACATAAAGAGGTAATTATACAAATCACTGTTGAGAAAAGGATGGACTTATCCATCCTACGAAGTAAGGTTCAAAAAGAGGAAGTCTATGAGTTTGTACCGGTCAAAAAAGGCTATGAATTTATAAGATGGTTTTCATTTAAACTTTTTACATCGTAAGCGAAGTATTAACATGATTTGAAGATACATAGAAGCATTAAAAATCTATGAGCTAGCTTAAAATATAAAGTGGGCCTACTTAGTCGACCTTAGTAGCGGTAGTATTATGTTTCATTGGAGAAAATGTTGAATGATTACACGTGAAAAAGAATTTTCTTATGACATTTGGGAATACTCACTGACAAAGAACCATTTCAACTATATATCCATATATATCACTTGGTGTTACAAAATGATTCCAGGAAAAAGCCAGAATAATTTCCCCTGTATTCTAAAAGAGGACTTTTGCTCACATCGACCTCAACATCAAGCTACAGGTGCGGATCCAACGTACAAGGGTTGGGGGGTCAAGTGATCCCAATATGCTATCTAACTTAACCCATGTTCATGATGATTTTACAAAGTACCATTACTAATTCATGCTTATAGTGATCTATGGTGACCCCAGCGACTTCTTAACCTGGATCCGCCCATGCCAAGCTAGGAAACTACCTGGAACTGATCAACCAAACCACTGGTTCCAACAAACTGGGGATTGATATCTGGCCAATTTTTTCAAGAGAAATACTATTCCATCTTGACGTCTTTGAAAATGATATCTACATGTGTACTACATCTAAGTTTGACAAAGGCATTTTTTGAGCTTCTCGAACAATATAGTAAGAACTGTTTGCTTCGAGTTATATATATTAGCTGTGTTTACGGTGAACTTTTTCTTGAATCATGAGACACAAATCCTAAGTTTTCTGTATGTTGAATAACCCGATTAGTCAAATTGTAATTTAGGACGGGAAGGCTGGAAAACATACGACCTGCTATTGTGAACTAGCGTATGTTTTGTAGAAATGGGTAACTTGTACACTTGCAAGTCAGCACTGAAAGTATGAACCATCCTACTTTCCACTGACTGCACTTTGGCTGCTGTTGTGGTACGACGGGAGGCTCGGCGCAGAAAATCTGGTGGGGTTTGGGGTCCTTGGAGCAACCGTGCGGACGGGGCGGGTGTGGCCGTAGCTACGAAACCGTACCTCCACTTGTACCTGCCTGACCTTCCCCACATGCCCTTGAGGGATCTTCTGTGGCTGAGTAAACTGTACAGCTTCTTTTTTTTTTTTTGCGAGGGTGTAACCTTCTATTTTGGGAGAACAAAATCATAATCTCAACTACAATACCGTTAAGCTCTACCAGTAAGATCTTCAGACCCAATTAGTAGGCCATCCTATTTGTCTTAGCAAATGGAGTATGACAATATGTAGCCCAGATCTCGTAAATCAAATTTGAGGGTTGTTCGTGCATGGGTTATTTCTATTCGTGACATCTGACGTCCATAACTTCTAGGTATATATGTTTTGTCCTACTTTTCTTGTGCTAAAATTGCTCCCATAAATACACGCTTTATTTGAGGATATTACCATTTTCTAAGACCAATAAGTGTTTCGTTTATTAGCTCAAGTAAAATGACATGAATTTTCATTGTATTTGTGACTTTTTTTTTGCGATAATTATATTTGTGATTTTGACCTCGTGATATTCCAACTAATGCACACTTTGTATTTTGTTATCCGAATCTGGTCGGGTCTGACCACTTGAAGAATCTAATTAGGTTCCGCTCAAAAAATATTTTGACAAGTATGATTGGTCAAAATTTTTGATTGGGATCATTTTCGTGTTAATGATGGACTCTGCACCGACTTACACCATCGTGGTATCCATAAGTGTTTGCATCGATTAGAGTTAGACGTAGCTACTCAAGGCGCTCCCGACTATAACTCTTCACTGTCATCTTTTGAGACTCTATTTCGTCACTAAGCGGGCTGTTGTTCTCATCTCTGAGCAGATTACTGTTCTAGTTTTCGAGTAGATCCCTGTTTTTTACCGACTAGGACTCTATTTCTTCCTCGTCTGGGACTTATTTCTAAGGATATTTATACCTCATGTAAGCCTCATGATAGATAGTACGTACAATACAAGTTATCTACACATGTAATACACCTAGAACGTTTTGTAACTTCTCCATATAGTAATTTCACCAATTATATATCTGTAGTTTTTTCCTCAAAGGATTTTCACGTTAAAAATTTGTGTCGTACTCCTAATTATTCTCCATTGATTTATATTTTTCCATACGTTTTATAACAACATACCTGAAGTCATCTCAAACTAATGAACCTTTTAGCCTCAAAAGAACTCTACAAGGAGGAAGTGCAAAACGTACTAGCAAGTACAAGCATGATTAATGCTGTATAATAGCAAAAGAATGATTAATGTTGTATGATTAACTAACATCTTTCCTCCACAAAAGAAACAATGGCAGATGGAAGCAACTGAACAGATGATAGGCTGGCAGGGACCGTATACCACGGACCCGTACGTCCGTATCCGTACACCCGGCAGCTAGCTAATTAGCTCTGCAATGCATGCATGACAGCATCAGCCGGCCACACTGACACACTTCAGTTCACCTTGTTAGCTGTTGTACATGAACTGGAAACCCTAAGCCAGGAGTATTATAAAACTGTCCTAATCCGTACTTAATTTGTCCCCTGCGGTCCGTACAAGCAGCACGCATCGTGCAGTACAACACAGAATTGGACGTACCGGCGACGATGCTCGCTAGGCACGTTGTACCAACCTTTTGATACTCCCACTGTAGATATAGTTCGTTTTAGACATATACAGCGTTGAAGACGATTTTGATTGCTTATTTCTATTATGTATATTATGAAAAAACTATATGTTGTGAAAATGCATTTTATAACGAACATATTAGCTAGTACTAATTCTTTTGACATTACAAAGGAGGGTGCACATATACCATATGTATACCACACATCATACGCACACATATTTATTGAAATACACGTTAAGACTTAAACGAAGATCATTAAATAAATTCTAAATTTATTTAATACATTATAGAATACACTTTTTCACTGAACAGACACACATCATACCAGCCATATTTCCGGGGGGGTTCCGGCCCCCCAGCGCTCCACGTCACGCTCCCACGCTCGGTCGGCCGGCGCGTGGCGAGGGAATCCGCGTACGGCCGGCCGAGTCACTTTCCCTCAGTTTTTTGATAATTACGTATAAGTCCTCCGTTATCGCAAAAAGGTCCCTGCATTTTTTTGAATAAGCCCCTGCATATTTTTTTTGCTGGGTTGCGACCCGAGGTTTCCCGTAATTACGAACAGGCCCTTACTTCTTCCGAAAAGGCCCTCGCAGTAATTACGTATAGGTCCTTTTTCCTCGCAAAAAAGTCCCTGCAAGTTTTTTTCTTACAAAAAATTTTTTGATAGCGCCCCGCGGGTTTTCGAAATTACGTATAGGTCCTTATTTACTTACGTACAAGTCCTTACAGGTCCTCAATTTTTTTCAAAAAACCCCTTTGTTCCTCCCGGAATTACGCATTTGCCCTTGGTTTTTTTTATGAAACGCCCTGCGAATTACCGTCTCTTTTACTTTGGTCCGCACGGTAGCTAGCGCGGCGTGCGCCGCGCTTATATGTAGCTAGTATATATACACACACTAAGCTCCCTCCTCAGCTGGTGCCTGGTACCAATTTTTTACATGCACGATCTAAATACTTTTCGTTATGATTCAGCGCAACCAGCAGGTGAGTATCATATAAAAAAAGGAAAAAAGTACTCCAAAATATTCTTCTCTCCTTGGGATGCGACGAGTTGCAATCCTTGCAGGATCGCAGCATCTGGGCTGGTGTGCCATTTTCTACTTGGAAATGCCTTGGCCTGCATGATACATTGGTACAGGTGTAGCATACAGGTACAGAGCTTTAGTGATTGATTAGTCAGACTAATCAAGCACCAAATGTGACTGTTTGGAGCGGCGTGGCTTCAATTATGCGTTTGGAGATTCCTAGTTACAGTTACTCCGTGGAGCTAATATGTTCATGGTGATCTATGTGCCAGATGCATACTCCAAATTAAATCAGTCTTTAAAAACTCAAAAATCAAAATATGAGCATAACCTTGCAGTATTTGATGTGTGGGCCCATACGTGAAACTATTAGGGTCTGTTTGGTTGCCTGCATGCAGGTGGCTCGCACCAGCTCATGCAGGGAGATGGTGTTTGGTTGGCTGCATGGAGGAGAGGGCCTGCATGAGCTGATGCAAAAAAAACAACTGTAGCCAGGCTGAGGAGAAACGTGGCTGAGGAGCTTCCCACCTCAGCCTGGCCATACTCATGCAGCTGCATCAGCCCATGCAGGTAACCAAACAGCCCCTTACTGAACTAAGTCAACAATGACATTGACGGTACGATAGTAGTATTAGAGATGGAGTACACAAGAAATGCCTCTTCAGAGAGTAGAGAGGATATGTATAATAGGGGAACAGGGGTGTTGTTTCTTAATTAAACATAATCATATCCTCTCTCGTGCCAATTGTATTGGTCATCTGATCAAAAATCAATGCTTAAAATTCTTCATAGGATGCCTGAAAGATCACAGGCGTCTCAATCGATCTCAGCGGTCGGAAGCTCAACCGAATGGCCCTCAGGATGTCGAAGACGCGTTCATATTAGAAATTGATCCATTTCCTTAATTCCAAAGCATGCATGATTTAGTACCATATTACTAAGGCAAGGTAAGGAAAACCGATTTATAAGGTGTAGTCCTTACCACTCCTTGAATATAGATAGAGATGGTATGAGGAGGGTGCTGTCTAGTCACACACGTGCGCACGCGCGCCCGTATTCGCGTATTTTCGCTTGAAAATCACGTGACTTGTGACTTGGGACGCGCGAGCCGTGATGTGGTGCATCACTTGGCAGACCAAGTCCATCTTTATTTTTGCTGAACCCTGCACCTCACTCTCTCTGTTTGAATGAGATTCAAACGTTTGAATTTGAGGCTTAATTGGGTTTTTGATGACAGGCAGTTATCAGTGGATAAATCACTGGTTAAATGTTTTCAGTTACCAGTGAATAATTGAGCAGTTATCAGTGAATTATTTCATTTCAATGGGGTAGTTACTAAAGAGTAATTTGCATATCTATATATATACCTGGAGACGTCCAAGGTATAAAAAAGAGAGAATTCTTCACTGCTTGAATCTCTTACTTCTGTCAACTTGTGCTGTTATACTGTGCCGTCTGAACGTCGCCAACCTTTCTTCTCGGCGTGCACCTGGAAGGAGGGAGAGCGGCTATCTTCGAACCGTTGCCACAGAGAGTTCCTGCATGGGGCGGCAATAAGGTTTCTGGGCAGCGCGCATCTGCGCGACCGCTCACTGCACTGCATCATCTACGTTCTGCACTGTGTTAAGCCTGCGCTGCTTTCTGTTCTTCATCAGGCGAAAAAGTAAGTCATTCGTGCGTTCATTCAACTTTGTTACTATATTTTCTTACGTATATTCTGAAGTATGATGAGTAGCTTGTTGTTAGTAGTAAGTTTTGCATCACTAGTTTATTGTATTTGCCTCCTAGTAAAATTTGGAATTAAAATATTGCCCACAACTATAACACGTACCACAATATGGCACATGAACTGGTTACTCGCAAACCTCGTTCTGTACACCAGAGCTTTGACGTTTATAGCACTGTATATCCTAAAAATTCCAAATGTAGCTTCCTACACATAAAAATTCTATTTCTGGCCCCCTTTGCGATCGCGGGACCATGGGACGCTGACACGTGGTAGTCATGCGGTCTCGGACCGCACAATTGCCTGTAGCACGAGAGACGTGCGCTCGGGGAACTGCACGATTGCACTGTAGCTGAGACGTGTGGTGCCCGAGCGCACGATTGAACTGTAGCGCATGCATCCGTGCGGTCTTAACTACAGTGCAATTGTGTGGTCCCCGAGCGCACGTCTCTCGTGTTACAGTGCAATCGTGCGGTCCGGGACCGTACGACTGCCACGTGTCAGCGTCCCATGATCCCGCGGTCGCAAAGGGGGCCAGACATGGAATTTTTGTGCGTAGGAGGCTACATTTGGAATTTTTAGGGTATACAGTGTTATAAACGTCCAAAATTCCTGTCTCGATCTATTGTGTTCAAAAGAAGACTCTGCTCCACTGGGTTTCGAGCTTTAGCTTCTAACTTTTTATTGTTTTTTTGGTTTTTTAGTTTTTGTACTTTTTAATTTTTTTTCCTTTCTTTATTTTTTACACTGCAAAAACTACAACAGTTACAGTTCAAAAATATAAGTCCAAAATAGTGATGCACAGTGCCGCACAGTAAAATAAGCCGGCAGCTGGCAGTTGAGTTGAGCGCGGTGGCTCAAACAATTACCCCTAGGAAGCTAATACACGTTCGCAATATAGTAGGGCAGAGGATTTGGCTTATGAACCTCGTATCTGTACTCCATATCTTTGACTAAACACCTCAATTATTATGTTCAAAAGATGTAAGACTCGAGCCTTAGGGTCTGTTTGACAACGGTTGCGACTTATGGCTTTTGGCTAAAATTTTTGAATTTTGACTGTTGATGGTACAAATTACGGAGAGACAGATACTCACTTGTGATTTTGGATAGTACAGATGTTGGGATTTTAACGTGTACATCGTTTAACTTGTAGACCCCGTCTTGAGAAAATACTCCGTTTGAAAGTTCGGTACTGTAGCAAAAGCCAAAATCCGCCAGTTTCGGAGGAAAAGAACAGGTCCTTAGATATACACTGCATTATGCATATGATGCTTACAGTTATCCGAAGCCCAGATGAATGCCCCTAAGACAATAAACATGTGTTCACGCCACAGTAAGACGCAGGGTCTGGCCCCACGTGAACCTCACAAAAATACTCTATATCTTTGATTAGCCCTGCTTGTTTCAACTTTAGCTTCTGAATTTTTACTTCTAATTCACTATTCTTTAATTTCGTCTTTTTCTAACTTTTTGGTTTTTTAAAGACTTTTTTGCCTTTTTTTTGCATATTTCTTTGCATTGTCTGTGATAGGCTAACTTATTTTTAAAATTTAATTACGCCAAAAAAGCTACCAACGGCTACAATGTAAAATACACCAGTTACAGTAAAAAAAGCCATAAGCCATAAAGAAAAGACAAGTTGAACAGGGCCGACACTTTATTGTGTTCGAAAGACGTAAGACTCAAATCCTTGGGTGGGTTATTTTAGGCTGTGACTTTAGCTTTTGATTTATGACTTTTGAATTCTGGCTGTTCGCGAGAGACAATATGAAGAGGGAAAAAGATGCATGCAATTTTGGCTGGTACATTTGAACTCGGTACAATGTGTACTACAATTAATTTATAGAACCACCTTGAAAAGACGTACTATTTGAAAGCTAATTACTGTAGCGTAAGCCAAAAGCCTCAAGTTGAAAAGAACCCATAAGTGATATGTGAATTATTGTTGCACGTGGAATAACTGTGCTACTCCCGCACGTACATGTCATTTTTAACAGTCACCTAAAAAAAGTCAACAAAGTAAGGGTGAGTTCGAAGACTAAGCAATCACATAATAAAATAGTGGTGCAACAAAAGCAATTCAATAATCTCTATATCCAATATCTGTAAAACACGATCCCTGTAACTGTCAGTAAATCACATATCTATAAAACTATAGCATAAACTCTGTAACTATTTCACTATCTCCTGTTTCTTTCATGCAGTGCAATGCCATGTCCACATGCATCTGTTGAGTTCATACCAGTATAGCTGAGTGTTTACCCATCGATAAACCACCCGTGCCCCACCCTTTTTCATACAGGCCAAATCTCCACTCCTGTGCAGTGCCTACCTCAGTAGGTCTTATTCATGAGAACTCTAGATTAGTCATGTATATTTCTCACCGACCTCACTAGAATAGTTACATGACTTTCTCACCGGTTTGGCTCGTGCAACTCATGTCATGATAATATAGATGATGCAACATCCTTTCAGCATTCACAATCAACTCTACACAAGCTCCACTCCTGTGGAGTGCCTACCGAAGGAGGGGAGTGGCGGCGCTGGTTCAAGAGAAGAGAAAGGGAGTAGGAGTGGTGACAGAGGGGAGCTATGCCATTGGGATGGCATCCTGATGGTATAGCGTGCGGTAATAGTTCTTGATGGTATAACGTGCGGTACTAGTTCTCTAAATTTGTTGTGTTCAAAAGATGCAAGAGTTAAATCCTTAGATGTACAATAAATATGTAGATGCTTACAGTTGTCAACCCAAATGAACGTTCCAAGGAGGGTCTTGCCCCCCATGAACCTCACATCAATACCCCATATAATTGATTAAATACATCAATTTATTAAATTTGTTCAAGATGTAAGACCTGTGTTCTTAGATGTACATTGCATACGACACTTACAGCTGTTCGAAATCTAGACAAATGCCCCTAGGACACTAAACACGTGTTCACATCACAACAAGGAGGAGGGCCTAGCCCCTCATGAACCTCACAAACCATGCTGACCGTATAGCGTGTGGTAGTTCCCGACGGTATAGCATGCGGTAGTAGTTCTCTAAATTTATTGTGTTCAAAAGATGCAAGAGTTAAATTCTTAGATGTACAATGAATATATATGATGCTTACAGTTGTCAACCCAGACGAACGTTCCAAGGAGGGTCATGCTCATGAACCTCACAACAATACCCCGTATAATTGATTAAATACATCAATTTATTAAATTTGTTCAAGATGTAAGACCTGTGTTCTAAGATGTACATTGCATTCGCCGATTAAGATTGTTCAAAATATAGACAAACACCCCTAGGACACTAAGCACGTGTTCACACCATTGCAAGGAGGAGGGTCTAGCCCCTCACGAACCTCACACACCTACATTCGACCTTGGCATACCGAAATTCATTGCATGTCCAGAAGACATGAGACCCAAATCCGCACGACGCGCCCCTGGGATTAGAGGTGGGAATTGGGCCGTGCCGTGCCGGCACGGCCCAGGCCCATCGTGCTTTGGGCCGCTTCGTGCCGTGCCGGTTCGGCCCAGTCATCCTGTCGTGCCGTGCCGTGCCGGCCCGCCTCGTCTTCGGCCAGGCCCAAGCACGGCCCAAAGCCCACCGTGCCGGTGTTCGTGCCGTGCCAGCCCAAGCCCAGCCCAAAGTAACTATACACGACAAAAGCGACAGCGACAATGGTAGCGGTGGCCGCTATTTTCCTTTCTCTTGTATTCGCCTTATTAAAAACCTACTTAAAATTCGATTCTATTGTCTCATGCCATTTCACCTTCGAACTTGGTCATCTAGTCTAATGGAATGCATATCTTGGTGCAAATTAGACTATGGCGTACGTGGATATCGCCCGATAATCTAGCATAGGTCTACCCAACTAGTCAAATAGAAAAGCTCAAGGAGAGTCATGAGTACAATTTACTATAGTTAAGAAATCAATTTTAAATAGTTTCTGGCCAACCGTGCTCTTCGTGCCGTGCCGGCCCGAGCACGGCCCGATCTGTCGTGCCGTGCCGCCCACCGTGCCGGATTTTGAAGCCCAGCCCGGCCCACCGTTCGTGCCGTGCCGGCACGGCCCGCCACGTGTCGGGCCGGGCCGTGCTTGGGCCGGGCCGTGCCGGCCGTGCTTCGGGCTGGCCCAAAAAAGCCCGGCCCAAGTCCCACCTCTACCTGGGATCATCCTATCTCCTCAAAGAAAAGACAAGGGCTGGGAAGTAAAAAGAGAAAATCTCTCACACCATGCAATGCAACCATCTCACACATCCATCACCACCCCTCTTTAGGATGCCATACACGTAGAGCACCAAAGAGTGGAAGTGTTGAACACAAAGATCAAACAACATTACATGTAGCATGCAAGCCAAAGAGCACAAAGGTCAAATAGCAATGCATGTAGCGTGCAAGCCAAAGAGCACAAAGGTCAAATAGCAATACATGTAGCATGCAAGCCAAAGAGGCAAGACGCCGCAAGAGGCGTAGATAGACCGACGCATCGGAAGCCACACAGTTGATGACGCGCTGGATTTCCCACCCGCCCCGCAAAAAACCAACGTTATTTTTTCTTGCCTTTTTTTTTCTCCCACCTGCCGCGGCTTTCCGTCGTTATATAGGCGTCGCTAGCCTGTGCTCCCAACACAAGCCGCCTGCGCTAGTGCTGTGGGCTTCTGGGCTCGCTCTCCACTAGCTCGGAGAGAAACTGGTAAGGGAGAGGGAGGAGGGATGGACGAGAAGCCTGGGAACCTGGACGCCGTTCTCAAGGAGTCGGTTGATCTCGTACGCTCCTGACTCCTCCACGCGCTCTTGTTTTTGATTTTTTTTTATTTTGCGTGGGTTTGTTCTTTGGGGTTTTTGGGAGGTGGATTTGGTGGCGTTTTGTTCGGTTCGTCCTTGCGGTGTTCTTTCTTGATTTCTTGGTGATTTTTCTGTGGTTTCTTGGGGGTTCTTGAGGGTGTGGGTTTTGGTGCCTAGTGTGCCACAACCCACAAGTAGTACTCTGTTTCTTTTGTGAAGGAAGTAGTACTCTCTGTTCTTGTTTTCCCTCTCCTTTTGCTTGATCTTGGAGGATTTTCTTGATCTCTGCGGCGTCATTCGATTCGTTTTGTGTGGTAATCTTCCTCGTCGATTTGGGGCATCATGCGCTTGGGTTCGCTTCGTGTTTCCTCCCCTCTTGTCGGTTTCGCTTCGGTTCTTCGAATAAGAACCGCTTGATGATCATTTATTGAATCGGTGTAATTACTCACAAAATCGAGAGAAAAAGTGGACTTTTGGGCAAACAAATTTGGAAGGAAGAAAATTACTTTTCTTTTATTAAAAACTACTTGAAATTTTTCAGTCAGGTCTGAACAGTGAGTATGAATCGTAGTTCCATTTTTTTGCTGCGGTTTTCTTTCTTTTTTTTTTGCTTAATTTCTCTCTTTTAATCGCATAAGTTTCTCCCTTTTCCCGCTTAATCCTCCCCAACCTTCTGTGCTTCTATGGAGCAATCTTGTTCTCTAATGCGGTTTCTGCCAAAAAGTTGCACGATTCTTTCTTGCGTTTCTCTGATCTCCGTGCCAAGTATGATATGGTGGGTTCTTGTTTGTTGTCCTTGCGCAGGAGAACATCCCATTGGAGGAGGTCTTCGAGAACCTCCGATGCAACCGCGAGGGTCTCTCCTCGGCCCAGGTCGAGCAGCGGCTCGCCATCTTTGGCCCCAATAAGCTCGAGGAGAAGAAGGTAATCTTGCATCCATGGCTCATGCGTGTCGCGTTAATTTGTGCCTCATGCTTCAGTATGCGGTTTACATGATGGATGGATGGGTCTGTGTGTGCAGGAGAGCAAGTTCCTTAAGTTCTTGGGGTTCATGTGGAACCCGCTGTCCTGGGTCATGGAGGCTGCCGCCATCATGGCCATCGCGCTCGCCAATGGAGGAGTAAGTCCTGATGTTGGAGACCATATGGGAACATGGCATGTGAGGCATTGTGGGTTCTGTAGGATTGAGAGGACCTGATGTGTTGGTTTTTCAGGGGAAGCCGCCGGACTGGCAAGACTTCGTGGGGATCATCACCCTGCTCATCATCAACTCCACAATCAGCTTCATCGAGGAGAACAATGCCGGCAATGCCGCGGCCGCTCTCATGGCCCGGCTCGCCCCCAAGGCCAAGGTATCGATAGCATCTTGTTCAGTGTGCGGCCAGTTGTCGTCTGCTCGAGTACTGATTTTTGTTTGTGGTGATGAAGGTTCTTAGAAATGGCCGGTGGAGTGAGGAGGAAGCGGCCATCCTTGTGCCGGGAGATATCATCAGTGTAAAGCTTGGGGATATCATCCCGGCTGACGCCCGTCTCCTTGAGGGTGATCCGCTGAAGATTGATCAGGTCATTGCAATGGCTCTGGCAATAGCATGCTAATTGTTTTGGTCATACAGGCTGTAGCTTCTGAGTTCTGACCTATGATTTGGTTCTCTTGCGCAGTCTGCGCTCACTGGTGAGTCCCTGCCGGTGACCAAAGGCCCTGGTGATGGAGTGTACTCTGGCTCCACATGCAAGCAGGGTGAAATCGAGGCTGTTGTCATTGCCACTGGTGTGCACACATTCTTTGGCAAGGCTGCGCATCTTGTTGATTCAACAAACCAAGTTGGCCATTTTCAGAAGGCAAGCTTCTAGTCCTTGTTTCTAGGACTTGCTTACTATCTTTTATTGGCAAATTTATGGTGTGATTGTAACAACCCAGCTTATCAAAAAACCAAGATGTCACCTACAACTACTATCCCTACAAATTTTTAAACAATAACCAAGTAATGCCAACAATTAGGCTTCAAGATTAACCACTCAACACACTACCAACATAAATTTCAGCAACATTATAAACCACAAATTTAATCAAGATGAACCAAATAATTTCCAAGATGAATCATATGTAAGACTAAACATAGGAAGTATCAAGTAGCATCAATAAGATTTATACATATATATAAGAGAATCCATATATTTTCTAATTATTGCAATGAAAATTACTAAATTATTCATAATCGTAAGTGATGAATAGCAATATGGAATGAAGAGCTACAAAGATGCAATTTTTCATGTTCTACTTCCACCTAATGCATATCACCTTCAACGATCACCTAAAAACAACAAATAAACAATAGTGAGTCTATGACTCAGCAAGTACAAAGCATAATAATAAACGAGACATCAACTTATTAACAATTCATATTCAATTATCATTCACTCAATTTCTCATATTTATTCTAATCAATTTTCATTCACGTGTTTTATTATCTCAAATCACCATTTGCTTTTCATGAATGAAATGCAATGCTTATGCTCATGTTGGTGTTTACTTTTACCCACACTCTTTAGTGTGGGGATGAATTGTCTGTTTTTCTTCATACGGGGACCTCATTGCCCATATCTTATATATGACGACCTCGTTACTCGGGGGTCATATATTTCCATCATAAATGCTCAACATGTAATGCAAGGAATATTATCTTTCATCATTAACAATTGATATACTCATCACTCTTCTATAATCATCAACATCATCATTAATTTATCATAAACATTTGAGCAATATAAAAACCAGAATAAGCATATAAATCATTACGGCAAGTATTTAATCAATCAAATAATAATCTTAGCACTTGAGCTGCTATTCTACCATGCACTTACCTTTTTAGTTGCGACGACCGAAATAATTTGAAGGGGACAACGCACCCAAAACTACTCCTCCTACAGTGAACACTCAGTACCTGCTATTGCAATACAAGACAACTCTTAATCGACAATGCTTTTACATGCTTTTCAAATCCACCATTCCCCCCTTTACTGGATAGTCCCTCTTGCTGTCCTAGTATTAAAAATATCATAACTTTCAGCTCCTACCTCATAAAATAGCAAATCATACTAGTTCTGAAATTTATACAAAATTCCTTATGTTTTCTTAGTTGGCCAAAAGTCCATATTAAATAATCTACACTCCCATTTTTAACCCAGAAGACAAATATGTCATCTGTCATCTCTCGTTTTTAACCCAGAAGACAGATCTATCATCTTCTGGACAGCAGACTTAATAATTTAATATATTTTAATCTATACATGCAAATATAATGAGCTATGACATTTTCAAAAACTACAGGAAATTACCTACCACCTTTTAGTTGTTCCTAAATTTAATTCTGCCATTAGATTAGTCAAATTAATATTTTCCCACGACTGTGTCCAGCAGCAACTCGGTACTAGACAGTAGCCTCTCAAAATTCATAACTTCTAATCTGCTTATCTAAAAATTGTGTTCTTAAACTTTTTGGAAATCTTAAGAAACTACCTACAATGTTCATGTTGACCAAATTTTCAGATTAGTTCAGTTACTATTTTTAATCTACTAATTACTACACACTGCCAAAACATGACAAATTTACCAGACAGCAGAATTATAAAATTCATATCTCACAATGTACTCATCTGATCGATATGAATAAAAATTCCACTGAAAGCTATCGAGATTCTCTACAATTTTCTAGTAGATAAAATTTCCATATAATGCCCATACACAACCTGTAAAAATAGTACAACAGTACCGCAGATTAAATAGATCTACTAAATTTCCCTCCTGATGAGCAATTGCTCTCTCTCTAAAATCGATCTAATCTCTAATTAAATAAACCAAACAAAGAAAATAATCAAATCATGCCTGCGAAGAAATTCCAGATCACTTCTCTTTTCCCCTTCATTTCTCCCCGTTGCTACACTACTTCTCTGTCTCTCGTCGGCTGGTCCCATGAAATACCCATGCCAGCTGTCAGTAGCCGGCTGGTGACTCCCCACGCACAGGCCAGCGCTGAAGGAGCGCGGGAACCACGTTCGCCCCTACGTGTGGGTGCTTTGGTGCTTCCCCACGAAAAGCCGATGCACAACACGGACAAGCCAGGCAAACTTCGCTCCACATTCATGGCGATGGCCCCACGCACCTGCAGTTCCGCGTGGAAAGTCGACGCGTGGATAGGAGGGCAACAAACGTGTTTCCCCTGCGCGGCTGGCACATGCATGTGACCGACACGGAGGCGCGCACTAGCGAGCTCGGCACTGTGTCGGAGTGAAGCTTGCGCACGACGCGGACCGCACGCTCCGCGCGTGTGCTGGCGCACTTCGGTGTGTTATGAATATTGTGTATTGATATGAGACCCGAAGGGCCATATATATAGGAGAGTACAAGAGGATATGCCACATAGAGATAAGGCATATATGGAATAGAATACAAACTCTATATCTTAATACAACTCTATCTCCTTAACACCCCCTCAAATGCAAGGCGTATGCAATAACATTGCATTTGAAAAAGGGTTAACACTAAAACAAGATGAATCCGAAGTCCGAGTCTTGATGATGTCGTCGTTGCGTGCAGTTTTTGAATAAACTGTCAAATCAAGCCGAAGAGGAATAGATAGATGCATGACGGCGCAGATCGAAGCCCAAGAGGCGGCAATGCAGTGCACAGAGGACGCGCGGCGGCCTTTGAAGCTCGGGGCGGCGGCTAGAGAAGCGGCGGCATCATAACGACTTCTACGATCTGCATGCGGCTCAGAGAGTAGAGCGGCGGCTGCTGCCATGCAAAATAAAATTTCTACACTTCTATGACTGACAATAAATTTGTGGACTCGCACGGCTTAGACGAACTAAAAAAAATTAAAACTACGGAATGGATGGACACAACGAAAGACTCGTGAAAAATAACTAAAGACTGAATAAAAATATTCAGCAGTAGAAAATAAAAGCAGGGCAGGGCGCCGTCGGGCCGCATGAAGCGCAGCACCCAAGCTCCAGGAGCTGCAGGACCCCACCGTCCGCCCGCCCGCTTCTCCCCCTCACTCGAGGGAAGAGGAGCAACAGGCGCCCCGGGGCCAGGCGACGACGGAGCGTCGTGAGTGGAGGCGGTGCAGAGGCCGAGAGGAGGAGGTGGCGCAGCCCGTCGTCCGATGGTGGCGGCGGCTCGGGCGACGGCGCAGCCAGATCCGAACTCGGCGGCGGCAAAGACGGCCAGATCCGGCCCGGAGGCGACCGGATCCGGACTTGGCGGCGTCAGAGGTGGCCAGATCCGGCGGCGGCGCGGCGGCCTCGGGCAACAATGGCAACGGCGTCACCAGCGCGAGGCGGCGTCGGATCTGGCGACGGCGTCTCGAGACGGCCCGAGCGGGAGCGGCGGCGGCTCAAGACAGCGGCCGTGCGGCGGCCGGATCCGGCGTGGAGGCGGCCATCTACATGGCGACGAGCGCCGTGGGGGAGCCGGACCGTCGGCATCGGCCAGGATACGGCGGACGGCATCGGCGCGCGGCGACGAGGAAGCTGACGGATCCGGCGACGGCGGCGAACCGGAGACGAGGAGGCGGCGGGTCGGTGCAGCCCAACAAGGTGGCCGCCCCCGGGAGAGGAGATCGATCCTCCCGGGGGCAGCAGCAACAGCGGAAGTAGATGATGTTAAGGTTTCAACCTAAGCTCTGATACCATGTTATAAATATTGTGTATTGATATGAGACCCGAAGGGTCATATATATAGGAGAGTACAAGATGATATGCCACATAGAGATAAGGCATATATGGAATAGAATACAAACTCTATATCCTAATACAACTCTATCTCCTTAACAAGGTGCATGGCACCACTGTTGATTCACGTAACACAGCAGTTGACGGTTGGCTCCTGGCTCCCTCTCGCACGGGAAAACGTTTGGCCGAGTTGCTGTGGGGGACACACGGGGACAGCTGGCTGCTCGCCACGCTGAAGGGGCACCGCAAGCTCGGCAGCCATTCTAACACGTGGGGACGTGTGGTGACAAGGAATACACATGGCGAAGTGGGGCTTCGCATGCAGACGATGCGCTTTGGTGGCCGGGTGAAATTACAGATTGGTTATGGAGCGGTGGACGGAAAAACGACGGCACACGAGAGAGGAAAAGAAATAAAAGGCTAGGGTTTTGGCAATTCCACCTTTCCACGATCCTATTTACTCGGCCGGTTCCAACTCCCTCGCACGACTTGTTCTGGGAAATGCTCCTCCAAAATTCCACATATCCCCTTATCACGTAACCTTTTTCCACCATTTACACACATGTCCTTAAGAGGGATATTTCCAGAATATTACAATGATAGGTAGCTGTTGTTTTGCTCTCCAGGTTCTGACTGCCATTGGAAACTTCTGCATCTGTTCAATTGCTGTGGGAATGGTTGTGGAGATTGTTGTCATGTATCCTATCCAACACAGGGCTTACCGACCAGGAATTGACAATCTTTTGGTGCTTCTTATTGGAGGAATTCCCATTGCCATGCCCACTGTTCTTTCTGTGACTATGGCAATAGGATCACACCGCTTGGCTCAACAGGTATACACGTGTACTATTCTCTGAAGTGAGAAGTTGATGTTTATCGATCATACAATCTGTTATAAGAGTTAAGGTTTACAGTATTGCATATTGGTATAGGGTGCTATTACAAAGAGGATGACTGCAATTGAGGAAATGGCTGGCATGGATGTTCTTTGCAGTGACAAGACGGGAACACTAACCCTGAACAAGTTGACTGTGGACAAGAATCTTATAGAGGTTAGGCATTTGATATTAAAAGGTCAATAATCTAGCTTTGCCATGATATGGATCATCTCATTCTTCTTAAAACGTTCTTAACTGAATCAGGTTTTCCAAAGAGGTATTGACCAGGATACTGTGATACTAATGGCTGCCAGAGCTTCACGTACAGAAAATCAGGATGCCATAGATGCCACAATAGTTGGTATGCTTGCAGATCCAAAGGAGGTATATCAGATATCTTTTTATGTTTGTGATATACAGCTATTTTTCTGTTCATTCCTCTTCTTACTTTGCTTGTTTGGCAATAAGGCTCGTGCTGGTATTCAAGAGCTTCATTTTCTGCCATTCAATCCAACTGACAAAAGAACAGCATTAACCTACCTCGATGATGAGGGAAGAATGCATCGTGTTAGCAAGGGAGCACCAGAACAGGTACTAATTAATTTGCACATATTGGAAGCTTTATATTTGTCCATATGTAACTTATATTTCTTCCGGTCCACTATATTTTCACTTATTAATTATGGATTTTCAACAGATCCTTCATCTTGCACACAACAAATCAGAGATTGAAAGAAGAGTCAGAGCTGTAATTGACAAATTTGCCGAGCGTGGCTTGCGGTCACTTGGTGTGGCATACCAGGTTTGAGATCTCATCACCTTGCAGTATTTATATACTGTTAACTTCTTTTGTACTTGACTGACAGCGTTCTTATACAGGAAGTGCCAGAGGGTAGGAAAGAAAGTCCTGGAGGACCATGGCAGTTCATTGGGCTCTTGCCACTTTTTGACCCCCCTCGACATGATAGTGCAGAAACAATCAGGAGGGCACTCAATCTTGGTGTCAATGTCAAAATGATTACAGGTTTGGCCTATTTCATACCTCTCCACTTTTTCTCTGTTGATTATTCTAAATATAGTTATGGTCTCTCCAATATCTTGCTACTTTGTTGGTAGTACTATGCTTTTGCAGATTGGGCTAGTGCTGTTTTGATTCAATTTTGTAGTCTCTTGCTGTTTTGATCGGCTTAGGAAATGTCAAAGTAAAATATTTGGAGGCCACCTATGTTCAACTGGAGATACTATGCAGAAAGCTTGAGTGTGTTATAGTTACATAAGCTTAGCAGCTTCTTCCTAATGTTTTTTAGGTGATCAACTTGCAATTGGAAAGGAAACAGCACGCCGCTTGGGAATGGGTACTAATATGTATCCTTCATCTGCTTTACTGGGACAAGATAAAGATGAATCAATTGCTGCTTTGCCAGTTGATGAATTGATTGAGAAGGCTGATGGCTTTGCTGGTGTCTTTCCAGGTACAACTTTGGACTATTTTTTGGGTTGTAGTACTCATGTTCCATAGGTTGATGATTCCTCAGCATCTATTTACAATACTGATGTATAATTCACATTTAACTATCACTTAACAGAGCACAAGTATGAGATTGTGAAACGCTTGCAAGCAAGAAAACATATATGTGGTATGACTGGAGATGGTGTAAATGACGCTCCAGCTTTGAAGAAGGCCGATATTGGCATTGCAGTTGCTGACTCGACTGATGCAGCTCGTAGTGCTTCAGATATTGTCCTAACTGAACCAGGCCTTAGTGTGATTATTAGTGCCGTGCTAACTAGCCGAGCAATTTTCCAGCGGATGAAGAATTACACTGTAAGTCAGTTCTGCCGTTCCTTTTCAGTTTCTATGCCCTCCTTTATCTTTTCAGCATTTTCTAAGGGTTTTTTTTTTGCTTTTGCAGATATATGCTGTCTCAATTACAATCCGTATTGTGGTTAGTTTTTGTTTCTTTATGTTCTACTGTTTGCTACATCATGTCTTACCTGTTTATTGACAAATTGGACAAATAATTCATTTTATCTCTGCACATTCTGTTGTATCAGCTTGGTTTTATGCTTCTTGCGCTGATTTGGAAGTTTGACTTCCCACCATTTATGGTCCTAATCATTGCCATCCTCAATGATGGTAAGTCTGTTTTGAGATAATTCATGACAAGAGTAAATCCTATAGTTGATCAACCTTTTGTCTTGCTCATATTCACATACATCTCAAGTCTAATTATCATATTAGGTTACCTACCAACCAATACCTTTTCACATGAACAGGTACCATAATGACTATCTCAAAGGACAGAGTAAAACCATCTCCACAACCTGATAGCTGGAAGTTATCTGAGATTTTTGCAACTGGGGTTGTCCTTGGTGGTTATTTAGCCATGATGACAGTCATTTTCTTCTGGGCAGCATACAAGACCAATTTCTTCCCGGTATGGGCCAGTAGTTTCTTACTTTCTTAAGCTTTCTTGTTGATTGAGTGATTCAATACATAGATCACAGGTGTGATGATAATTTCTCATCCTTGGAATTGTTTGCTAATTTTCAGCGTATATTTCACGTTGAAAGCCTTGAGAAAACTGCCCAGGATGACTTTCAGAAGCTCGCCTCTGCTGTCTACCTCCAAGTCAGCACTATCAGCCAAGCCCTCATCTTTGTAACACGGTCTCGCAGCTGGTCATTTGTGGAGCGTCCTGGATTCTTGCTGGTCTTTGCTTTCTTGGTGGCTCAGCTGGTAACTGATCTCATCATTTCAATCCAATTCATGTCCAACCGCCCATTCATATCCAACTGCAGAAGTGCTTATTTTTCATAGGATACAGCATCTTGTTGTAGCTTACTACTTGATCACTTTTTTTTTGTCTTCTTGCCCACAGATTGCTACTCTAATTGCTGTATATGCCGACTGGGGATTTGCTGCGATCAAGGGCATTGGATGGGGCTGGGCTGGTGTCATCTGGCTTTACAACATCGTCTTTTACTTGCCACTGGATGTCATCAAGTTCCTCATTCGTTATGCGTTGAGCGGGAGAGCGTGGGATCTTGTCCTTGAGCAAAGGGTAAGAACATGAATTGAACACCTTTCGACACCCAACATTTGTTTACCTGACTGGTGTGTACTCATCTGTTCTTGCTTGCTGCCCATACAGATTGCGTTCACGAGGAAGAAGGATTTCGGCAGGGAAGAAAGGGAGCTCAAGTGGGCAACCGCGCAGAGGACACTCCATGGGCTTCAGACACCAGCGGCGTCTACTTACCCTGACAGGATGAACGCCAATGAACTCAACCAGCTTGCAGAAGATGCCCGTAGGAGAGCTGAAATGGCAAGGTACAAATGCCAGAACATGAGACGATCTTAGCCCAACCATCCTTCAGCATTTGCACTAACTGTAGTCTGAATTGCAGGTTGAGAGAACTGAACACCCTGAAGGGACGGATGGAGTCGGTGGTGAGGCAGAAGGGTTTGGACATTGAGACCATTCAGCAGTCGTACACCGTGTGATTATAGAGGCTTCATATATGTACTAGGCAACCATAATAATTCATGACTGCGAGTGTCTGTGCGGTGCTGATCGCCGTAGTTCATCCCTATATGTCCATTAATCACCCCCAGCAGATTGACTGCGCTGCTATAGTACTCCTTATTAGGTGATAATACATTTTTGTTTTGTTATTTTCTGAGCTCTCTTGTTTTGGTCGCCTGCTCCTCCTGAATTCTGAATCTGAACTCGTAGCCTGGACATGGGCATGTGCAATCCTATCATGTGGGCATGGACAGCATCAATGGCTTCACATGCCAAGAGAAATGGATGCCGAGGCTTGAAACATGTTTTGAGGCTGCACCGGTTGAAGGACTGGAGAATCTGGGAATTGGCAGGAAGCCTGATGCATTGAATTCTTGGCATGTGGGTGCTGTCCGTGCCGAGTTCTTAGGTCCTGATGGTGCCGACTTGTATCCACATGCTGTGTAATGGCTTCACATGCGTAGCACGGGTGGTTGCCAATGCCCGTCATTGGAGCAGTTTGGAATAAATAAGCACGGATGCGGTATCTCCCCAGGTTGGACACGGGATCGAGCCTTGTTCAGTCCGTTTGACACTGCCACAAAGGCCTTTATCAGCTACAGGAGCCGCTGGTCGATCGCCCGTCAATTTTGCTGCCGCAGGAACCTCAGATCAAGCGGCATTTAGTTTGATGAGATAAGAGGTGGCCAAATTGGACTTGTCTGTCCGGCCGGCCTAAAGTATAGTACTGTTGGCCTGGCTCACCACCAAATCGTGTTAGGCTGGTCCAGCACGATGTGCTGGGCTGTGTTTGGGCTATCACCCTAGGCCGGCCTGGCACGATCTAGCATGATGTAGTCCATTAGACCCATTTATTTTTTAATATTTATATAATTTTATTATATATATTTAAATTTTATATGGTTAATTTTATATTTTTTAAATTTTATATCTGTAATAATATTTTTTACCTTTAAAAAACATTTCATGCCAAATAGACTAACCGTGCTTGTGCCAACCAGATAAGATAATCGTGCTGAGCCGACCTGGCATGGCCCGCAAGGCTCTCGAGCCGTGCTTGGATAAGTGACTTAGCCTATTGATCGGCATGGCCTGTTTAAGTAATAAGCCAAATTGGCTCGTACCTAAATGGGCTATGCCTAGATGGGCCTATGCCATGCCAACCATGCCGCCCATTTAGCCATCTTTGGAGCATGGGCCGATGACCACTTGCCTCGGCTGGAGAGCATGGTGCAGCCATGCGCCCAGCGCCCGTGTAGGCAGGCCGCGTGACGGCAACACATGATCCAACTCTCCCCCTGTGTGCGCACACGCACTGCTCAACGCCCAACCCCCCAATTAGTCATGACTTAACTAGCCACGCAGAGTTTGCTCGGGCTCGGCACAGGTATTACCAACTTCTGGTATTCACATCCGTAAAACATTTGTCGACCATATATGCAACAAAAAACAAAGAACGATGTGAGTATTCGCATCATGCGCTCTGATGCAACATTCTTAGATAATATGTGCAACAATTTTAACCACCGTATGCAACAAAAATATGTGATACAAAAGTCCATGTTGCATACACGAAATAAAAATATTGCAACAAAAACATGGATGAAAAATATTATAAACATAGATGAAAAATATTACAAATATAACCGAAAAATATTGCAACTGAGCGTCTGGACCGGGCGCTAGCATTTCCTAGGGAAAAATCATCCAAAATCGAAATGCCCATCAGCCGACGCGCGCTGTCGTCCACACAAACCACTGCAACAATATCCTTCTCTGCCCCAAACCCCCCATCGTCGCCATGCCCTCCCTCGCTACCACCCCACTGCACGGCTTAGACCCTAATTCCTCCTCCGCTCGCCCACCGTGCGCTCCTCCTCTTCCAATCCCTCCACGCCTCCCCGTCCCCACCGCCCTCGCACGCCACCCTCCTCGCGACGCTCTCCGTCGCAGCCTTCCTCGATGCTCTCCCCAAGGGCTGCCAACTCCACGTGCTCGCCGCCAAACTCGCCCTCACCCCTGCCCACACCGTCATCTCCAACTCTCTCCTCCACCTCTACACCTCCTGCAGCCTCCCCGCGGCTGCGCTCACGCTCTTCTGTCGTATTCCCGATAGGTCCCTCATCTCCTGGAACACCATCGTCGATGTGCTTGCTGGCAACGACAGCCACCTCACCGCCCTTGACCTTGTTCGGGGGATGCAACGCTACATCGGCCTTTGTCAGAACGAACCTTGGTTGTATGCTTAGGTCCAACCAGATTTACTCCCAGGGCCACAGGTCTAG
Source organism: Dendrocalamus latiflorus (assembly GCA_017311315.1). Lineage (NCBI taxonomy): Eukaryota > Viridiplantae > Streptophyta > Magnoliopsida > Poales > Poaceae > Dendrocalamus > Dendrocalamus latiflorus. Next base: position 26,984,412 of record CM029643.1, on the reverse strand, counting down.
GTGGGCTAAGCTCTTATGCCCACGGCCTGCCCGTATGTAAGTCCAAAAGCAACAACTTTATAAGTGCGGTGAGGTCTCCCTCATATTTATAAGTTGTGCTTCTTCCTTACCCACAACCAATATGGGATTATTCCAAACAATCTCCCCCTCACACATTGGTTGCCTGCAACCAAGGAGATGTTAGGCGCCTAGGCTCTGATACCAAATGTTGGATTTTCCTCACATGGTCTTCAGTTTCGAGTACTCGAAAGACTTTTTCGATTGCCTTGAGTACTTGGAAGACTTCAACTGGTACAATACTTGGATGAAAAGTGCGCGGAGTGAATAGTACTCGGAGTGAATAGTACTTAGAGTGAACAGTACACATAGGGGTCTCTGACTTCTACAGAGTACTCGGAACTCTCTATAGTACTTGGAACACATGACTACTACTGAGTACTCGTACTCGAGTTCGACTACGGTAGTACTCGATCACACGTACTGATCGAGTACGCAGACCACCCAACTCACTTGAGAACACTTTGGAGAAAGCACACACAAGCACACCATATGAGCTTTTGTGACGCGTACTCAGTAAACAGACTCTTAATACAAACTTAACGCCTACTTCTAACCAACTTATGCATGACCGAAAGAACTTTAAACAAAGAAACAAATATGCAGTGAAATTACTTAACAAACATCCCCTAATTTCACTGCACCTCCTTGATTCCAATCTTGTTGCGCATCTCTAGGAACTTAACTCACCCAAGAGGCGTTGTCAAGATATCTGCAAGTTGGTCATCCAAACCAATGTACTCGACCCCAATCGTTCCTTCTTCAACACATTGCCTGATGAAGTGATATCGTGTGTCGATGTGTTTACTACGGTCATGGAACACCGGGTTCTTGCAAAGAGAGATCACAGACTTATTATCTACCTTGAGTATCGCTTTATTGGGCTCTGTCTTTATCAAATCAGCAAATAGACGTGTGAGCCAAACTCCTTGACATGCAGTGGTCATGGCAGCAATATACTCTGCCTCGCAAGAGGAGAATGCTACCACCTTCTATTTCTGCGACTGCTAGCTGATCAGACTCTTACTGAGAAAGTACAATACTCCTGTGGCACTCTTACGATCGTTGACATCGCCAACCATGTCAGAGTCACTGTAGTTGATCAGCTGTGGTTGAGCCTTCTTCTTAGCATATAAACGGCCATAATTTCTTGTCTCGGCGATGTACCGTAATACATACTTCACAAAACTCTGGTGTTCTACTGTTGGCTTTTCCATGAAACAACTTACATAGCCTATTGCGTAGGCAATGTTCGGTCTTGTGTGAACTAAGTACCAGAGACTCCCCACAATACTTCTATACCAAACTACATCTATTGGTGCAGCAGTACTTTCCTTGCTTAGCTTCAATCGTGCCTCCATCGAAACTTAACACAGACTGCAATCCACCATGGAACTTCTTTCAAGAATCTTGGATGCATAAGCTCCTTGGCTCAATGAGATCCCGTTGGCATTCTGATCAACCTCAATGCCAAGATAATAAGTGAGTAGTCCCAAATCACTCATCTTGAATAGCCGCTTCATCTCCACCTTGAATTGGGTAATCTCCTGTGAGTGCAATCCGATGATGATTAGATCGTCAACATACACTCCTATCACCAAGTGCTACTTGCTGCACCTCGCGTGTACATGGCGTGTTCAGAGTCACTCCTGTGGAAACCAAGTGATAACAGACTTGTGTCAAGCTTGGCGTTCTACACCCTTGGTGCTTGGCACAACCCATAAAGGGCTTTGTGCAGCCTTAGCACCTTCTCTTCATGGCCCTCGCACACAAACCCTGGAGGCTATGTGACGTATATCTCTTGTTTGAGCTCTCCATTCAAAAATGTAGATATCATGTCCATGTGGTGGAGTTGCCAGCTCTCAAGCACTACGATGGCCACCAGCAGCCGCACGGACTCTATACGGGCCATCGACGCATACACCTCATCAAAGTCCATGCCTTGATGCTGCACATAGCCTTTTATGACAAGGCACGTTTTGTGCTTCACCATAGTCCCTTGAGAATTCTTCTTTATCTCGTACACCCATTTGAGTCCGATCACTCGATGATCTGCTGGGAGATCAACCAACCTCCAAGTACCATTTTCTTCAATTGATTATGTCTCCTCCAGCATTGCCTGGCGCTAGCTTTTGTACTTCTCAGCATCGAAAAAGCTCACAGGCTCCTTGAATGCAAGGAGACTAAACTCAACGAAGGATTCAGCCAACTCGTATACTGAGGTGTTGTCGTACAAGTTTTCCAATGTGCGATAACATCGTGGCCCTTCAGTCATGGAAGACAATGAGACACTCAGTGGAGTGGCCCATTCCACCCCCTTCGTCACAGGTGTGGTTGGGGACGAGGTTCTCGGCAATGTCACCGAGGATTCCTAGTCCACGCCTATCTCATGGCTAGACACATCATGCACTAGTGTGGACTACTCTGGTTCCTTGTTGCCTCCTGTCTCTGAACCTAGGTAAGATAAATACTGAACTGTGAATGTCTCACCGAATTATAGAGTGAGCAAATCATCATGCTTAGTCCAGTACCATTTGGCCTCCTCATCAAAGAGTATCATGCATCACATGCACCCACTTGCTCATAGGATCATATGCTCGATATGCCTTGGCGCCGGGCTCATATCCAATGAAGACCATCGGTGTACTTCGGTCTTCAAACTTCTTCAGGTTCGGCTTTATCATCTTGACATGCACCACACAACCGAACGTGCAAAGATAGTGCACGTTGGGCCGTCGGCCGTGCCATGCCTCGAACGGAGTTTTCCCTTCAAGGCTTTGAGTCGGAGTGCAGTTGAGAATGTACACCGCTGCAGTGACTGTCTCCCCCCAAAATATGGCTAGCATGTCCTTGGCTTTTATCACACTCCTCGCCAACGCAACCACTATTTGATTGCATCACTCGACCACACCATTTTGTTGTGGCGAGTACAGCGCGGTGAGATGACGAATGACACCTCGATATGCACAATATTCCCTGAACTCTGTGGATGTGAACTCTTCTCCTCAATCAGTGTGCAGTGCACTTAGCTTTCTCCTGGCTTCCAACTCAGCGCTTGCTTGGAAGCACTTGATTGCTTCAGCCACCTCATCTTTAGCTTTGAGAAGAACCAGCTACATGTATAGGCTGAAGTCATCGACTAGAAGTAAAAAGTAGCATCTGCCTCCAGGAGTTGTCGGAGTAATCGGTTATTAGAGATCACCATGTACGAGGTCCAGCACACGATCAACTTGGTACTTGGCCTTCTGAGGAAATGGAGCTCATTGTTGCTTCCTGGCCAAACAACTTATGCACAAGTGATCTACCTGATCAATTTGAGGAAGTCCTCAAACCATCTCTTGCTAAGTCATCCTCTAGAGCGAATTGAAGTTCAAATGGCCGAAGCGTTTGTGCCATCGCCATGCCAATTCACTACTTCAGGTTGACAAGCATATTGGCTGCGCAATGTTGAGGTAAGCATATATAGCTGGTTACTTATATGGTTTACCTTGGCTAGAAGCCTTTGATCTGGGTCACGGATCTGCATGACGCCATTCTCGATGATCGTCTGGTACCCAACCTCGTCGAGCTGCCCAACACTTATGATGTTGCTGGACAGCTGAGGTATGTAGTAGAACAAAATCGTCCCTCATCCGCAGATCTTCACATTTGATCCATCGCCAAACTTCACCAAGCCCTTCACAGACGTGTCCAGTTCGGCAAAGGCCGACCGTCACTCGGTCATGTGATTTATATCTCTAGTGTCCATGTACCACTTATCATCTTTCTCATCATCCACACGCCCAAGATTCACACGCGCCTGGACTTCATTCAGCGAGATCTCAGTCAAGACAGCCTCAACCATTTCATTCATCCCACATACCTCTGCCATGAGCAGAGTGGGCTCTTTCTCTTGAGATTGGACGACATTCACTTGCTCCTTTCGTTCTCGACATGGCTTGCGACAATCCTTTGCAAAATGCCCAAAATTATTGCAATTGAACATTTCACCTTTGACTTGTTGTGCTTGTAGCCTGGGAGGCCACTGTCTTTCCTGTCTGGTGATCCCTTCATTTGACCACTTTGCTTGTCTCAATTACGAGGTGGATCACGGCTTCCCCTCGCACCAGAGGAAGATGTTGACCCGGCCGACTTCTGCCTCAACCGAGCCATCCACTACTCGTTGGTGAGGAGTACCTGGCTCCCTCCATCTCCACCATTGTCCCCTGGTTCTCACTGGTCCTCAATAGCTTTGAAACGACCAATAAGTTCCTAAATGGACATGGTGTTGAAATCAAGCAGTTACTTTATTGAGACAGCTACATGATAAAACTTTTGCGGTATGGCTCGCAAAAATTTCTTCATGACTTTATCCTCTTCCAGTGTGTCTGCAAGTGTTCGGATGTTGTTCACTAGCTCAATCAGCCACATGGAGAAGTCATAGACCGGCTCAGTCTCCTTCATGCAAATGGCCTCAAACTCCCTACGTAATGCCTGCACCCAGGACTCCTAGACACAATCGACTCCCATGCGCATTGTTCTGATGGCCTTCCATGCAGACCTAGCGGTGTTCTTGGTCGCCAATGCTCCCAGCATCTTTGGTGGCACTGTCTGGAGAATGGCCACTAATGTCATTTGATCCACATGGTAGTCGGCACTGCCCGAATCCACCGCTTCCTAGACTCCCTGAGCCTGCAAACTCACACGCATTAGCAATGCCCAGTCGATGTAGTTCGTGCACGTGAGGATGGGGTAGCGCAGTGTGACTCTAGCCTCCTTTGGCGCCGTCTACGCCATCATCTCTTGGCCGTTGCTAAGAGCCATCGCTCGATGCCCACTGATGTCGGTGGATCTTCCGGAGGGAAGAGACGTCCATCTTGCACCCCGCTGCATTTTTGCAAGACCCGTATAATCACCTCGCTAATACCAAGTGTCGAAACGGATCTTGGCTGTATGTCTAGGTCTAACTAGGTTTACTCCCCCGGCCATAGGTCTAAGTGGGCTGAGCTCTTAAGCCCACGGGCTACCCGTATGTAAGCCCTAAAGTAACAGCCTTATAGATAGTATTGGACCTTCTTCTTCAAAAAAACTAGTTCAATAAATAAGGTTTTTCTCATACTCATAAGTTGTAATTCTTTCTTTTCCACCGTCAATGTGGGCAACCTTACCCCCGACGCCTACACCGTGCAGAGCGTCCTTGGCATGTGCGCGGGCGCAGGTGCGCTCTCGCTCGGCGTCGACGAGCACGCGATGCTACTCCGGGAGCTTGGGGGCGACGGCGAAGGCGTGGCCATGCCCCATGACCTGCTGATCAACATTTCGATCGTGGACCTGTACGGCAAGTGCGGGGCTTTGGAGCTCGTACGGAAGGTGGTTGACAGAATGCCCGCGTGGGACCTTGCATCGTGGAACGTGATGATCCTCACGCTGGCCAACCGGGGATTTGTGCGCGAGTCGGTGGAGATGTTTGATTGGATGACATGGGTTGAGAAGGTTGTGCCAAACACGATCACGTTCATCGCGGTAACAAATATTTCCTACTGCTTGTTGATGATTTGAGCCGGTACATGTGGCTCTACTTGTTGTCGAACAAAGATCAGGCATCGGTGGCGATCAAGAACTTCCAGGCGGCTGTGGAGGTTGAGTCAGGGAGGCGGCTCAAGGTCCTCCGCACTGATCGTGGGGGGGAGTTCACCTCCGTGGAGTTCGGCGAGTACTGCGCCGAGCGCGGCAGCTCACCGCCCCGTATTCACCGCAGTAGAAGGGGGTGGTAGAGCGTCGCAACCAGAGCATCTACGGCATGGCGCGGTGTATGCTCAAGGCGAAGCGGCTTCCCGGCTACTTCTAGGGTGAGGCCGTGAACACCGTAGTCCACGTCCTCAATCGCGCCCCGACACGCGCGCTCAACGGCAAGACCCCATTTGAGGCTTGGCACGGTGAGCGCCCCACCATCCACTACTTCAGGACCTTTGGCTGCATCGCCCACGTCAAGTCCACACGGCCGGGACTCAAGAAGTTGGATGATCGCAGCACGCCGACCATCTTCGTCGGCTACGAGCACGGCTCCAAGGCCTACCGCTGCTACGACCCCTCTACCAAGCGTATCATTGTGTCGTGCAACGTCGTGTTCGATGAGGCGAGACAATGGAGCTGGGGCGATGAAAGCAGCGGTGATTCGGGCGACGGCGAGCCCTTCAACGTTGAGTACACCACGGAGTACTTCTTCGGCACGCCTCGAGCCGATGCGGCATCACCAGCTCACATGTCTCCGTCGCAATCCCCTGCACCATGATGCCGTCGAAGCAGTTCGCGCCTACGACGACGAGTGCACCGATCGAGTTCGTCTCGCCACCAGCTGATTTTGAGGAGAACTTGGACGTGGACCATGACGATGCTTCACTTCGGTTCCGCGCCATCGACGTTGTCATCGGACCAGCCTCGCCGCCTGGGCTTGTGCCCCGGGTTCTCGATGAGGAGTTGCAGTTCACCACGGCGGACGAACCTGTCTCTTTCAGTGAGGCAGAGCGCGAGGCGAGCTGGCATCAGGCAATGCACGAGGAGATGAAGTCGATCGAGGACAACAACACGTGGGAGCTCGTCGCGCTCCCCACTAGGCACCGTGCGATCGGGCTCAAGTGGGTCTTCAAAGTGAAGCGCGATGAACATGGCAATGTCATCCGGCACAAGGCGCGTTTGGTCGCCAAAGGCTATGTTCAACGTGCAGGAATCGACTTCGATGAGGTCTTTGCTCCGGTCGCACGAATGGAGTCCGAGAGGGCGCTGTTGGCTCTAGCAGCCCACGAGCGCTGGGAAGTCCATCACATGGACGTGAAGAGCGCCTTCCTCAACGGCGACCTCAAGGAGGAAGTGTACGTGAGCCAGCCACTGGGTTTTGTCGTCATAGACAGCGAGCACAAAGTACTGCGTCTTCGCAAGGCGCTGTATTGTCTCCGACAGGCACCGAGGGCCTGGAATGCCAAGCTTGATGTGTCCATGGTGTCACTTGGTTTCTAAAAAAGCAGCTCCGAGCACGGCGTGTACATGCGGAGCCGAGGGCCATCGCGGCTGGTTGTCGGGGTCTACGTCGATGACTTGATCATCACCGGCACCAGCAGCGACGAGATCGTGGCGTTCAAGCTCGAGATGAAGCGTGTCTTCCTCATGAGTGACCTCGGGTTGCTGGCATACTACCTTGGCATCGAGGTAAACCAAGGGCCAGGCGGCATCTCACTCCACCAATCTGTTTATGCAGGGAAACTACTTGAGCGGAGCGGCATGAGCACCTGCAACCCCAGTCTGGCGCCGATGGAACCAAGGCTCAAGTTGGGCAAGGAGAGCACTGCTCCATTGGTGGACGTCACCGAGTACAGGCGCGTCATCGGTGGACTGCGCTACTTGGTGCACACCTGGCCAGATCTTGCCTACGCGGTGGGCTATCTGAGCCGATTCATGGAGAAACCACACGAGGACCACCTCAACGCAGTGAAGCGCATGCTACGGTACGTGGCGGGAACGCGTGACTACGGTCTTCACTACGCTAGGAGGGAGGATGAACGAGCTCGACTGGTCGGCTATAGTGACGCCGACATCTTCTTCCTCGGCGGCAACCCCATCACCTGACAGTCCTCCAAGCAGAAGGTGGTGGCTCTGTCCTCATGCGAGGCGGAATACATTGCGGCGGCTACAGCAGCCTACCAAGGTGTCTGGCTAGGTCGGCTCAGGTCTGACATGGTCGGCACGGAGTTTGGAGCGCTGGAGCTCAAGGTGGACAACTAGTCCACCATCGCCCTCAGCAAGAACCCCGTCTTTCATGACCGAAGCAAACATATCGACACTCGTTACCACTACATTCGGGAGTGCATCGATGGGAACAAGATCGTCCTTCGGCACATTTCGATGGAGAACCAGCTAGCGGACGTTCTGACCAAGGCGCTTGGACGCGTGCGGTTCCAACAACTGCGTGCGTTGATCGGCGTCAACAAGATCGATGAGCACAACAAGGACTAGGGGGGAGAAATGTTGAAGTTACTCCAGTGTCTCGTCGTCTACTCCAGCGTCTCATCTTCTTTCAAATGTCTGATTGATTTTCATTTTATTGTTTCCGTCAGTTAGTAGTGCAGCACGTTGCATGTTTAATTATGTCTTTAAGGAGTCCACTAATAGCTTCAGTTATGCGTTAGTTTCAGTTAGTAGTCGCATTTGTTTGTTTCCGTTTCCTGTTTGCATTAGTGCCATGCAAAGCATTAAACTGGGTGTTCGTGAGGCATAATCTCAGACGCCATGCATTCATTCTTAGTCAGGTAATCTCAAACGCCATGCATTCATTCTTAGTCAGGTAGTAGTAATCTTTGGCTTGTAATCATCCTTTAAATAAGCGAGCAATATATCAGAAAAAGCTGCCCCGTTTTGCAGCACAAACACCTATGTTCATCGTGTTCTTGAGTGCGCATTTGTGAGTTCGCCGGCGACGAGAGATTGTCGGTGATCCACGACACTGAGCGCGTGCAACCTTGGCGGCCTGGTGGCGGAGGGCAGGAGATACTTCGAGATGATGGTGGGTGAGGAGGGGATCAAGCCTAGAATCGAGGACTACAGGTGCATGGTGGACATCTTGGCACGAGCTGGGTTCATTGAAGAGGCCCTCGATGTTGTGTCTGGGATGAATTGCCGGCCTGGTGCCACATCTGGAGGAGCCTGCTTGATGCATGCTGCAAGAAGAATGCTGGGGTTGGAGCTTAGCGAGTCCATGGCCAAGCAAGCTGGCACCTGATGTCCCTGATGATGCTGTGAACGGTGTTTATGTCCTGCTCTCGAGGGTCTATGCATCCGCGTGTGGGCATGGTCCGGCGGGGCGGTTGATGAGCGAAGATGGTGTCAAGAAGGAGCCAGAGCTCAGCTCCATTGAAATGGACGGCATGGTGCACCAGTTTGCCGCAGGTGGCACGTCGCACTCTCAGTCAGAGGAGATATACGAGAAATTGGATGAGAATGAACAGAGGCTCACATCCACTGGATGCAAGCCAGACTTGACGACTCACCTGTGGTCGCTGGCGTCGACCGCACCAGGGGTGTCGCGCTCCGTTTGCACAGCGAGTGGCTGCTCTATATGTTTGGCCTACTCAACGCAATGCCTGGGGCACCTATTTGGACTTTGACGAACCTGAGATTATGCAAAGGCTGCCGCACGATCAGCAAACTCGTATCTAAGCTGTGTGGCGTTGAGATCATTGTGAAGGATCGAACTCAGTTCCATCATTTCAAGGATGGATCATGTTCTTGCAAAGACTACTGGTGATCAGGAGCCATGACATGTGAATTGTGATGCTATACGGAGAGATTCGCTGACGTTTTTGTTAGTAGTGCCTCTGCAGGCTTCCAAGACGAGGTGAAATGGAATATTCAATGCTGACTTTCCTTTCATGTTTTAGGACAGATTCAAATTAGCAGATCGATTAGTAAAACAGTGTTATACGACATTTTCAGTCTCATTTTTCTTTCAAGAACCATGAGAGTAGATAGCGTAATCACGTTGTTTCATCAGTACATATGACACGCTTATTGGTTTCATCTTGCCTAAAATTCTAAGACCAATCTTCTATTGTGCTGAGTATTTCTTGTGGTCAGCAACATTTAAGATCAAACAGAAGTTATGGTGTGAGCAATGTACTAAGAACTTGGATGACACATACTCCATGACTATATGAGGCTATGAGCTGTCATCGTTTGGAGACCGGTCGCTCCAAAGAAAGCCAATTCTATATGTTGTTATATATACATACACACGCAAGCGCACATGCATTCACCAAAACTTGACACACAAAATGTGTGCTGGCTGCAGAACACTCATTGCATTCTTGCCATCTTCTTGGTGAGGAGCTTTGTAACGCCCCCGTTTCCAGGGGCGTCTGGGACATGACATTCCGTAACTATTCATGCTTGAACAGTTATGGAGCGTTGTGCAAGAGTGTACCATCACATGCTTACAACGAAAGACCAACTTATACTACAAAATATGGTTTAACAATCCAGTTTTCTGCAGCGGGGCGTGCAAGTCCAAAGTATATTACATCACAAAAACTCCAAGGAAACCTCGAGCACGGCGGAGACCTAGAACCAAGAATCCTCGTCGAAGAAAGGCTCCTCTGGGGCTTCCTCAACGGGGAGACCTTCACCAGCGCATTGATCCTTTGAAGGGTTTAGCAAGCCGTGAGCTAACCAGCTTAGCAAGTCACAAAGGAAAACCCTAACTTAGCTACATGCATGGATCAACAAAGGAAGGGAGTATACTTGGTTTATTAACTTTGAGTGGATACAATTTTATTTGTAAACATTTTTGGAAATTCAAAAGCTAACAACTACTCCTTAAAATTAAGGGGGTTTTCATGAAAAGATAATTTAACCAACTAGTCCAGTTAAAATATTTGCAAATACTACTTAAGCTTCGCAGCTGGAATCACCCAAGTGACACAGCTCCATTAACCGGGAGCACGGCGTATTCAAATACCATTGGATTGACTCTGCAGAGTTGCCCAACTTTACCCACACGCATCCTTAACCCTCATGACTGAGTTAAGGAACCGGGTCTTTTCGCTGCTCAACCCTTGGTATACACTCTACCGGATAGGTTCAGAATCCGCACACCCTCGGGTATCCGTTGGCCACCATGGAACGCCGGGCCCGAGTTGTAGGGACCTATCGTTGTCTTAGTCCGGATCTGCAATCCGCACTGACTCCCAATGCAGGGCTTCACTTAAGTTGAGCAGGTACTAAACCAGGGTTGACAAGTTAACACCTGTGGTTGAGCGATCACTGTGTCATTTGCTTGGCGTAAGGGTCTAGTCCTTACATTTTTCATGAGGTTCGCAACCTCCACCCTAGGGTAAAGCGGTGGGTGAAGACCGTCTCGCGGTTTCCCACTACACTCTTACCCTAAACTGTACACGCTTGCACCACCACCCTAGGGTACGGTATCCCATACCACCCTACCCTACTCCGAGTTTTCCAAATCTACTGGCCCACAGCCACAACCTTATCAGTGTAAAGATTTTCATGAGATATAATTAGCCTACAGGTAGTTATATTACTTTTATGGTAATTCTAGGGTTACAAGGGCGGGGCTACATGTTTAACATGACAGTTATCGATGGTCGGCTTTTATCTACATTAGCATGTCATCCTAAACATATTATTTTATGTAAACTAACAATTCACAAATAACAATAATGCAAGTAGCGTAATAACATAATTAATCATCATGGGATACAATATGATCAAGGTTTTGCGACTTGCCGTGAATCTGGACGATCTCGGTGATCTCGAACGTAGCAACTCCTGTATCCTGGCCCTGCACCGAAGCCTCCGGAATCTCCGAAACTAACGCAAACACACAAAAATAACATAAGTCCGGCTTGAGCCTAATCAAGTGAGGAAAAATAATATATGAAAAAGGAGTAAAATGCATAAATATTCAAATGAGGGATTTTAGAATTTTTTCTAAGATGAATTTGGGGATATGGAGGTCAAAAATGGATTCAGGGCATCCAACTGAGCAAAGTGGTGAAATTTGGGAATTTTTGGGATTTTCTGTGATTTTATTTTCTGGATTTTTTGAAAAAAGATAAATCTCTGGAAAATCGGGTGAATAGTGTCGGGCCGGCCTTCTACCTTCTGCGCGCGGCCAGAGGCCCAGCGCGCGCGCCTTGGCCTGGCGGATGGCCGACACGCGGCGGGAGTGGACGGTGGCACTGTGGGAAGGGCGAGCGGATGGGATGAACTGCGGGGAGGGATCGGATGGCGGCAGAGGGAGATGAATCAGGCGGTGGCGGAGAGGGGAGTTTAGTGGTATCGAACGGCTGCGGTGAGGCGCCAACCAATGGCCGTCGTTATATGGCAACGGGAGGAGTGGACAAAGGAGATGAGTCCACGTACCTCGTCATTTACCTCCCGCCGCGCGCGCGAAGCGGAGAAGTGAAGACAGGGGCGCTTCTGCTCTCCGGCGACGGCAAGGTCTTCGGTGGCCAGGGAGAGCACCATTGGGTAGGTTTCGGCGAGGGGAACCCATTTTGGGGACTTAGGAGGCGAGGAGGTCAAAGGGGAAGGTGGGAGGCAAAAAGGGGAGATTGGGCTTCCCGGCTGCGAATGGGGTCACCGGAGGCGATTTAGTTCAATCGGTGGGATTTTCATGATCTGCGAGGTTCGAGGCTCACTTTGGCGGAGGTGGTTTTAGCTAGGAGGCTCCCTGGAAGGCTGGCCACGGAGAAGCTTTTGCGGTCGATGGCGAACTATGACGCCGGAGTTCAACGGGCGTTCACCTGGCTAGAGAAGTGCACCACTGAGATCAGGGAGTAGCAAGGATGCTCTAAGCGCAAAGAATCGAGGAATGAGGGAGAAGAGGGGGAGATCAACTCACGGGGTCACCGGCGCAGGGGATGACGGCGGCGGAGCTTGAGGCAACGAGGCTTCAATCGGCTGCTCTAGGAGGGACTTGGGAGTGGCAGGGAGTGATTTAGAGCGGTGGGGAGGCTTGAGGCGCACAGGAGAGCTAGAGAGCAGAGGGGAGGGCTTTAAGCCTCGGCGGAGGGGAAAGAAAACGAGGGGAAGGGGAATGGGCACTGCACCGGTGGTAAAGGGAAGGGACGAGGGAGCTGATGGGCGTCGGCTCGGAGTGAAGAAGCGGTGACGGGGGCTCTGAGCGAGAGTAATGGCGAGGGGACGAGAGGAGCAGGTGGCCGAACTGCACGGCGGGGCGCGGGCTCGCGTGGAGGAGGGAGACGGGCGGCGACTGGCAGGTGGAGCCAAGGGAGCGAGGCGGTGACGCGTGGCAAGGGAGGTGCCGCTGGTTTTCGACTGGCTGGCATCGGGGTGACGCAGGCGGGGGTGAAACCGGGGGCGCGGCACGGGCACGGGCGGGCTCTGCGCGCAGCGCGAGCGCGTGCGCGAAGGAAAGGCGGAACGGGGAAGGGGCGCCAGCGGGGAGAGGAAGCAGGGAAAAAGGAGAGGGCGCCAAAGGGAAGGGGAAAGCGGAAATGCCGAAAAAGGAAGGCGGTTTCCGGGGAGACTTTCCAAAAAGGGAAAGTTGCCAAAAATCACTCAAAAATCAGGGAAAAATCACAAAAATCTTTGGGTTTGAAAATTTGGGGCTTTTCAACCTACCCCCTTAAAAGAATCTCGACCCTGAGATTAACTTGGTCCAGGGAGTAAGTTGGGGAAATATCGCTGCAAGTCTAACTCTCTTTCCCAAGTGGACTCGTCGGCCGTGTGATTCCTCCGTTGCACTCTGCAAAATCTAACATTCTTGTTTCTGAGCTGCCTCTCTGATGTCTCGAGTATCTGTAAAGGCTCTTCGGGATAGGTCCAATCGTCTTGTAATTCGGTGTCTGACAATGGCACCTCATTGGTAGGCTGTCGCAGACACTTTTGAAGCTGCGATACATGGAACATGTTTTGTATTCTTGATAAGTTGGGCGGGAGCTGCACTTGATAGGCTACCTCCCCAACTCTTTCAATTATTTGAAACGATCCCACATATCTCGGAGCTAGTTTACCCTTGACTTGAAATCTCTTGATGATCTTGAATGGGGTGACTTTGATGTACACAAAATCTCCAACTTCGAAGCTCAAATCTTTTCTATGGTTGTCAGCATAGCTCTTCTGTCGGTCCTGAGCAATCTTCAGCCTGTCTCTAATAATCTTGACATGTGCTTCTGCATCTTGGGCAATCTGAGGACAAATGAGTTGACACTCTCCTGCTTCTGACCAATTCAAAGGTGTTCTGCATTTTCTGCCATATAGTGCTTCAAATGGGGCCATTTTGATGTTGGCTTGGTAGCTATTGTTATATGAAAACTGGGCAAACGGTAGGCAAGTGTTCCATGCTGCTCCATACACAATAGCGCAAGCTCTCAACATATCCTCCAAAATCTGATTCATTCTCTCTGTCTGACCATCTGTTTGTGGATGGTATGATGAGCTGAAATTCAGATCGGTGCCCATAGCTTCGTGTAACTTCTCCCAGAACTTGGATGTAAACTGTGATCCTCTATCTGAAACAATCTTCTTTGGGGATCCATGGAGTGTTACTATTCTTGTCAAATACAGCTCAGCAAGTTTGTCCTTCCCATAGGTTTGCTTGATCGGAAGAAAATTAGCCACCTTGGTCAATCTATCAACAATGACCAAGATAGTGTCATATCCTTCACGAGTCCTGGGAAGTCCAGTGATAAAGTCCATACCGATGCTGTCCCATTTCCATTCGGGAATTGGCAAAGGTTGCAACAATCTCGATGGTTTTTGATGGTCTATCTTGATCTGTTGACAAACATCACATTTGGCCACATATTCTGCCACTTCTTTCTTCATCAGATTCCACCAATATTTCTTCTTCAAGTCTTGGTACATCTTGGTACCTCCTGGATGAATTGAGAATTGAGAGGAGTGAGCCTCAAATAGGATCAAATCTCTCAACTCTTTCTTGTTAGGTATGCAATAGCGACCATGGAAAGTAAGAATCCCATGTTCGTCTATCGCATATTCTGTTGTTGAATCTTCTTCTTGAATCTTCTTTTTCAGTTTTTGAATCTCTTCGTCTTCATCTTGTGCTGCCTTGATCTGGTCTGTCAATAAAGGTTGAAGTTCAAGTGCTGCCATACCACCTTGTTCTATGATTATCAAGTTCAATTGTTGTATGTCCCTCTGCAACTCTGGTGGGTGCTATGTCGTATTGGATTTGCTTTGACGAACTTTTCGGCTGAGGGCATCAGCAACCACATTGGCCTTGCCTGGGTGATATTGAAGCTCTACATCATAGTCTTTGATTAGTTCTAGCCATCTTCGCTGCCTCATATTCAATTCTGGCTGTGTAAATAGGTACTTCAAGCTTTTGTGATCAGAGAATATCTCACAACGATTCCCTAGCAGGTAGTGCCTCCAAATTTTGAGTGCATGCACAATAGCTGCTAGCTCCAAATCGTGCGTTGGGTAGTTCTCTTCATGCGGCTTCAGTTGTCTTGAGGCATAAGCAACAACTTTCCTGTCTTGCATGAGTACACATCCCAAACCCTGTTTTGAGGTATCACAATAAGTTTGGAACTCCTTCTCTGGGTTGGGTAGAATCAAGACTAGCGTTGTTGTCAATTTGGTCTTCAACAACTAAAAACTCTCCTCACAGGCATCTGTCCAAGTGAATGGCTTGTCTTTCTTCAATAGCTGGGTGAGCGGACAAGAGATTTTTGAGAACCCTTCTATGAATCGGCGATAATAGCCCACCAATCCAAGGAAGCTCCTCACTTTAGTCACTGTCTTGGGCTGTTTCCATTTCATGACTGCGGTGATCTTTCCTGGATCAAGTTTGACTCCATCTTCTGATATAATGTGACCTAAGAAAGCAACTTCTTTCAACCAAAAACTGCATTTATCAAACTTGGCATACAACTGGTGCTCTCTTAATCTTGTCAATGCCATGTGCAGATGTTTCTTGTGCTCTTCTTCGCTCTTGGAATAAATCAAGATATCATCTATGAAGACTATCACGAATTGGTCCAATTGGTCCATATGCACCAGATTCATAAGGTTCATGAAATATGCTGTCGCATTGGTCAAACCAAAGGGCACAACCGTGAACTCATACAATCCATATCTGGTGATGAAGGCTGTCTTCTCTTGATCTTGTTCTCGGATCTTGAACTGATGATAACCCGAGCACAGATCGATCTTGGAGAATACTTTGGCTCTCTTGAGTTGATCAAACAAGTCATCGATTCTTGGCAGTGGGTATTTGTTTTTGATTGTGACAGCATTCAATGCTCTGTAATCAACACACATTCTCAATTCTCCACTTTTCTTTTTCACAAACAGAACTAGTGCCCACCGAGGTGAAACACTTGGTCGGATAAATTATTTCTCTTGTAGTTCATCCAGCTGCCTCTTGAGCTCTTTTAATTCACTGGCTGACATTCTGTACTGATGCTAGGAGATTGGTTTGGTGCCTGGAACTAATTCTATGGCAAGTTCTACTTGTCTGTCAGGGGGGTCTTCCTGGTAGTTTCTCTAGAAACACGTCAGGATATTCTTGCACTACTGGCACTTGGTCAAGTGTAACTGCTAACGCATTGAGCATGCGTTTCCTCACATTCTTTAACAGTTCTCGGTCTGTCTCTACAACTACTTTCTGACCTTCAGGGTTGATCAATGTTACCGTCTTGATTTCACAGTCTACTTTACCTTTGTTCTTGGCTAGCCAGTTCATGCCCAAAATGATATCTATCCCTGCCATGTCTAGCTATAGAAAATCTGCTCTAAAATCTACCCCTTGTATTTTTACGTTAAGTCCACCACACCCATTGTGGGACTTCATCCTAATCCCAGGGGTTTCAACCACATAGGGTCTTGGTAAGGAAACAGAGGGCAACTGATTTCTTGAGGCAAAACTCTTTGAAATGAAAGAATGTGTTGCCCCAGGGTCAAATAAAATCAATGCCGGTATGGAGTTGATTGGGAACATACCCACAATGATGTCGCTGGCTCCTACTGCATCTTCTGCTGACACGTGGTTCACCCTGGCTAGGAAAGTGGGTCTTGTGTGGCCTCGGCCTCTGCCTGCAGATGTGTAGTTTGCTGTGCCTGCTGGTGACTGGGGTCCTGCTGCCTTTATCTGTAGGAAACCTCCTTTGGAAGTGCCCGAGTCTGCCTGTCATTTTGCTTCTTGCTGCTGACTTTGGACCTGTAGCTTTGCTGCATCAGATGGCAAATTCTTCCGAGGGCACTGATCTCGGTAATGACCAACTTCTCCACAATGAAAGCATGCATTTGTCCTCCGTGTACAGCTGCTGGCAAGGTGGTTACCACCGCAGGTTGGGCACTTGATGGCCAGTGGTAAGGGTGTTGAGTGCTACTGTGACTGGCTGGATTGGGCCTTCGGCAACATCACAAACTGGCGAGGAGATTGGGATCGAAAGGAGGACAATCCCGTTGTCCTACCTAGCTGAGCACTATGCGAGGATGACTGAGACTTGTGTGTTGCTTTGCGTTTCCTAAAGTCTTCCATCTTGCCTCTTGCTTCTTCTGAGTTAATAAGATTGTCTACCATATCAGGAAAATCTTTGAATTTCATAGCTGATATGTGAAACTTCAGTGACTTCTGCAATCCTGCTCGGAATTTTTCCATCTTCTTTTCTTCTTTGTTGACATCTTCTGGAGCAAATCTTGAAAGATGATTGAACTGGTGTAGATACTCCATTACTGTACTTCCACCTTGTTTAAGCGCCAAAAATTCTCGATGCTTAGCTTCCATTATCCCATCTGGTATGTGTGCCTTGCGGAAGGCCTTTGCAAACTCCTCCCAATTGATTTCTTTATTCTGCTGCATGCGTTGATAATTGATCCACTATGCTGCTGCAGGGCCTTGCAACTGGTGGGACGCATACAATACTTTCTCTTTATCTTCACATTGCACTGTCTGTAATTTTCTCTCCACATCCAACAACCAATCCTCTGCTGCTAGAAAATCAGTGGATGTAGAGAAGGTCGGCGGACGTGCTTTCTGGAAATCTGCCCATCGGGAGGTAATTGGGGTACCATCCCGGTTGCCGTTGTTCCCACTCTGGCTGCCTGTTGGTCGTGCTGCAATTTGCTCAAGGAGACGGGTGTGCTGCTCCAACATCCGTGCCATATTTTGTTCTGCCTGGAAACGGTTTTGCTCCATCATAAAAATCTTTGGGTTTGAAAATTTGGGGCTTTTCAAGCTTGTATGCCTCTGACGTTACCGACAGCGATGGAACACAGATCAGGTCCTCTGTGTGCATGTCTGTTCATTACTCTCTTTTTCATAGGGATCTGCTGACAATTATATATTATCGAGAGCAGTTTTGCTATTTGTAAGTTGCCTTTTTCGTTTAAGTACTGAGTAGCCGAATTCCTCCACGCAGTTTACGTTTAAGTACTAAGTAGCCGAATTCCTCCACGCAGTTTACACGGCTAAAAACTATCATGCATGTATACTTGTTACTAGCTGAATGTCCGTGCTTTACTACAGATAAAAAGAAATCATATTATCCTAATATGTCAAGTCGATAATGTCAAAATCAGCCTGCCAAGCTCACCTGTCGACTCAATAGACAATTGTGTTTAATATATCAAGGATATAGCGTGCAAACTAATTCATTTAACTGTACATGGAAAGTTGAAAATGCAACCCGACATGTCAAGTTACACAAATAAAATACAGATACAAGACTAAAGGAGTCACCGCAAACGATAGTCAGTTTTACATTTCAAACCATAATTTTATGCACTATGGTAGCAAACCTAGTTCTGAAAGATATAACAAACTAAATGGAAAAAAAGTTCAAAGATGATATATAAGTTAAAAGAGAAATTTTGGTGGTGGGTTGGCAATCAAGCTTTTGATTTCCTTTTTTTCTTTTCCAATCTGATGCAAGAAAAATCAAGATCCTATATTTCTGAAGAATTCTGATTCTCAGAATCACCATTGCAAATCCAGAACTGAACAATTATTTACCATGGCACAGAGCACTTCGTATTGCGCCACATTTTCTTCAGTAGCGCCTTTGCACCGCTTCAGAGGGTTCTCACTGTTAGAAATAATCTTAACTTAGAGTTCAAGACGTAGTAGAGTCCGTCTTTATGTGTAACTCAAGTTAAAGTTATGTCCAACTTGAAGTCTGAATACGTATGCTAGTAGGAGATTATTAGCCTATATATTAGGAGACTTGTAGCCAGTTTTGCAAGAAAAGTAAGGAAAAAGGAGGAGCAAATAAGATAATGGAGAAATTCAGAAATTCTACTGTGTTCTCTCCGTTTATTTGCGATGTGTGTGTTTTCTCCCGAAGAAAAGTTTTAACAAGTGGTATCAGAGTCTAGACGAAAACCGAGTCGCTGAAAAAATCATCTCAGTGATTCCGTTTCGCGCTCGCGCGGCGCTCACGACGCTCGGTCCGTGCTCAGCGAAAAAAGCAAGCATCGCGTCACAAATAGGAAAAGAAAAGACATAATTTTGAAGGTGTGTGACTAAAAGATTATAACAATGCCTTTGCAATGCAAAACCATCAATCTAGCCATGCCTTCACTAAGGTTTAAACCCCATAAAGAATCTACCAGATCGGGACCCCCTCTTGTGTTGTGTGAGACTTCTCATGGTCTATGCCATGCTCGCATTTAACCTATAACGAGACTCGGGTTAGGACACGTAAATTAGATAGACAGGACTGCCCCATACCAGTTTGTGATAGTACAAAAGGGCTTTGCAGTAATAGCTCACAGATCGGTCCTAGATCGACTTAGGCACCTTCCAATTACCCCTTGTGCCAAGCATCAATATTGTGTCACCGGACAACAATATGTGCCAGCAAGCACCCACCACTTAACCATTTGTCTAAGTCTAAACTAATTTTTATAATTTATTTTGAAATATTTCATAGACCTTCTTCACTCATCACAGTCAAGAATATATTTTAAAGGCTCATCATTTTATGTGAAAAAATTATCCCAAACTTAGATTATTTCTAAGCAGGTCAAAGAATTTGCTACAAAAAGTTCTAGCTAATACGAGTGCACTAACCAGAGTTTTATTCTAGGGTGACAAGGTACAAGAATTTGCAATATCAAAGGTTTATTAATAAATGAGCATTAACTAAGTTAAAACTGGAATTGAAATACAATGAATAAAATTGAACATGCAGTATAATTTAAAAGAATATGGTCAAAGTGTGTAACTTTCCTTACTCCACTGACTGGTGTGAATCGTCGAAGTCGAATTTTCATAATTGTCAAATCCAAATAAATTTGAACAAACTCCAAAAATTAAAAAGGAGGACATAAATAGATAGATTGGAATTTTTGATGAATTTAGAAATTTGAATGGGATTAAACGAAGCTAGGAGAAGGAGAAGGAGCTTTTGGAAGTCTAAACTCTAAAGAAATTGAATAAAATAGTTTTCTAGAATTGTTTTTCTAAAGAAAAAAGGATTATGATGTCAGCAAAGGAATTGCATTTTCGGTTGAATTATTTTTCTGAAGGAAATGTAAATTATGATGTTAGCAATGGATTTAGTGATGAGAACATGTACTCTATTGATACAACCATATTTGCTATGCTTGTTGTTCCAATTACAAGAACTCCTACGCATCACTTAAATTATCAGGTGAGTTCGTTTTAAACAGGTTTCACTTTGTCTGACAAAGAACTTATGATATTACATAATGAGAGTTTGTTGCGTCTATTGTTATATACTGAGATTTATGATCAAGATCATGCGATACGTGAGGCTACACATTTGTTAAAACCGAGGACGGTTTTCTGTCAAGAAGGGGAGGATGATGTGACCATGCCACAAACACATACGACAATAGCGCCCAATATCAAGATTGAACTAAAGGTGAATTCGTTTCTTCAGCCTCAACATATTTTAAATGAGAATATGATGCTACCTAATGATGAAAATATATATTTTTACAGCACTACATCACTTTTACACCAATTCAAGCAGGAGTTCAAGATGGACATATTTTGGAATCCAATTCGGCCTCCAGATCAATTCGGATTCAGCCTGACAGGCCCAACTTCAAATGTGCATAACTTTCACATATGAAGTCCGTTTGAGGTCCACGAGTACTTGTTGGAAAGCTTTTCTCATACTATTTCAAATGGATCTGGTATCACCTCTAAATTACTTCTGTATGCACCGCAATCATCAAAAGAGTCCGTGTTGGGCACGTACTGGAATCGGATTCGGACTGCTGCAATGGTGCAAGTTTAAACGGGCATAACTTCCTCATACGGACTCCGTTTGGGACGTTCTTGTACTTCATGGAATGCTTATTAAGTCTACTTTCCAACGGATCCAACCTCATCTTCAAATTCCATCCGAGCCGGTCGGAATCATCAAAACAATCCACATTAGTTTCTGAATCCGAGTCAAAAAGGGTGCTGCGCCACCACCACTTGGGCCCATGGGCCTTGTAACCCTAGGGTGTGCACTTGGACGTCCCAAGGGGTTATATAAGCCTTTTATTTATAGCTTTTAGGGTAGATTTTGTTTAGATCAGTTTAGCCCCATGTGCAAACTCCACGTTGTCTCTTGTGTCGGCTAGACCAACAGATTCGTGTTACAGAACCTCAACTATCCTTGTGCGACTTTTATATCTAGCAAGTTTCAGGTTGCTCACTATCCTTGTTCTTGCGTGTTCTTCGGTTGCATGCAGGAATAGACCTTCGTGGTCAGGTCAACCGCGTTCTTGGCACGGTTGATAACGACTTGGAGTGTGGTTCAACGATTGCTAAGGCGCAACCGACGTCGTACGGTTGTAGTCGGATTGTAAGAGTCATCTCCACCGAAATCGATAGTTATCAATCCTATCGGAAGATCGGGACCCCATCGCCTCATCATTTAGAATTTTGGCTGAATTATTTTTCTAAAGGAAACTCAGAATTTACTGTGTCAAGATGATGTCAGCCACCAGAGAATGACAGGTGGGCCCAGTCCTTGTTGATGAGACAATGGGGTCCCGATCTTTCGATAGGATGATAACTTTGATTTTGGTGGAGGTGACCCTTGTGAACCGATTACAACCGCACGACATCGCTTAAGTCTTAGCAATCGCTGAACCACACTCTAAGTTGTTATCAACCGTGCCAAGAACGCGGTTGACCTGACCACAAAGGTCTATTCCTGCATGCAACAGAAGAACACGCAAGAACAAGATAACAAGCAATTTGAAATTGCAAATATTTATATTGAGTTCAAAAGGTGGTATTTCGAAGGTTGTCTTGATAGGTCGTCGTCCGACACAACTGAAGAACAGAAGTTTGCACAATGGCTAAATCTAAACTCAACGAAATCCAAAGAGTTCAAAGGGGGTAGAGGGAGAATATATGAGTTAGAGAAGAGAGAGGGGTGGCCAAGGGTTGTCCTAGGATTGGACACCCACCCTAAAAAAATTACAAAGCCTTGGGCCCAATTGGAGGTGGCGCAGCACCTTTAGACTCGAATTCAGAAATAGTCTTGACTTGTTTCAATGATATATTTCCACACAAAATGAATTTTGAGTTGAGTCTAGGTCCATTAGAAAGAGGATAAGATAATATTTCCATCAAGTACTCACCCATCCCAAACGGACTCCGGATGCGAATTCTATGCATGTTGGAAGTCGGTCCTGTTAGGCTGAATCAGCGTCAGATTGTTTTGGCGATTGCAACGCGACCAAAATGTTTCTGAAGCTTAGTCCTTACCCATTGGGTGGGCCTTGGAATAAGCTTTCCAATAAGAACAAGAACACCTAAAGCAGACTCTATTTGTGAAAGTTATGGCCGTTTTATTACAGGCCTGTCTGGCTGTCCCGAACCAAATTCGAGTTGAGTTCTAAGTTGATTCCGAGTTTGATTTCGGTTGGGCTTGAGGAAATTGCGAATTGGGCCTGGAAATCTCATCCAAAACTTAGGCTTGGAAATCTCATCCAAAACTTAGGCTTCTCCTTGGTGTTCTTCTTCCTTATTTTTCTCCATTGATTTGGCCCTGGCCTCCTTCTTCCCCTCGGTTCAAAAGTCTTCCATTTGTCAAACCTAAGAATGTACAAGTAGTGACATGAGGTACTACTCCATTCTCATGAATAACATTAGTAGGAATAGATAGAAACGAATTTATCTTTTGTTCAATCTTGATATTGGGTGCTATAGTCGTATACGTTTGTGACATGGTCACATCATTTGTGGACTGAGTCTGTTGGACTGGCTGATGTGGCTTGCCCACGTGGCTATTGATTGGACCAACCTACTTACATGGCAGCCAGGTGGCAGACACGTGTAATGACATGGCAAGGTTGCTGACATGGCATGCCATGTGGCACTACATGGCTGCTGACTCAACAGATTTGCTGATGTGGCATGACACTTGGCTGCTACGTGGACCAAGGAGATGATGTGGCTGCTGGCTATGCTAAGTATGCTAGTGTGGCGCTTTAATGCCGAGGTAGCGCAACATGGCATGCCACGATAGACAAATGGCTGCCATTTGGGGAGGTGGGCGCTGATGTGGCGACAGGCAGATGGTGGCTCTCGGTGCCCCAAGTCCCGTCGGCGCTCCGACACACGACGACGGCTGGTAAACGGCACAGTGGGAGATGCAGAGAAGGGTCCTTACCTCTGCATGGAGCTTGAGGTTGCATGGAGGGGGCCGGCGGTGAGATGCGACAGCGGTGCGGTTTGCCTTCTGTGAGGAGGGGGCTCCAGTGGCACTGGAGCTCGGCTAAGGGGTGGAGAACAACTGTACGGGCACGGGGATGCTGAGGACAACGTCAACGGGGCGTGGAGTTGTTCGAGGTGACCGAAATTTCTCGCCGGAGGGTCACTGACGCTCGGCAAAGGGAGGAGGATGGTGCTAGGGCATCTGAGGTGCGGAGAGAGGAAATGGGAGGAGGGATGAGGTGGTGCGGGGCATAGTGGAGCTAGGGCACCCCTTATATAGGGCTGAGTGGGAGGCCAAGTGAGCGAATTTCTTGCCAGAGATGGCACGGGGCGGCGGCGGTGATTGTGGAGGGGAAGGAAGAAACGGGCATGGTGATGGGGGAGTTCGACATAGGCGTGAGGATGAAGCAAAGGGGAATGAGGGCGACCATTGTGGAGGAGAAAAGAGGGGCGGGGTGTCGGCAGGAATGGTGACGCTGGGTAGGGAGGGAGGAGGAAGGAGGCGCGAAGAAGGAGGAGGATCCGACGCATGGGGCCCGGGGCATTGAGAGGAAGGGGGAAAGAGGGGAGAGGCTGGCAGGTGGGACCGACGAAGAGAAGAGAGAGGAAGAGACAGGTGGGAGTGTGGTGACCAGACAAGCGATGCGTGGAAAACGAGGGGGCATCCGGCCGTCCACAGAGAGATGGGAAAGGGGAAGGCATGGGTAAAGGTGAGATGGTGTATGTGGTGCAGGGCTCAATCCTAGTCATCCACGCATCAGCCCAAGAGATGGGAGGAATTTTTAAACTGATTTTCTTTTTAAATATATGCCAAAAGATTCAAATAATCTTACAAAATAGCAAATAAAGTTCAAAAATTCCAAAAAAGATCACAAAAATTCCTAGAAATATTCTAGACTTAGGAACATTTTTCCAACATAATTTGGTCTTTAAATTTTGAACTGAAAATACTTTTAAATTTTAAAATTATATTTTAATCTCCAGAAATTCAGGGAAAAACCAGATAAAACCAAATGAGATCCAATATTTAATTTGAATTAGTATTTTTTGAAAAAATTCAAATTATACTTTATTTAATAATATTTTTATATTATTATTTAAATTATTTTCAAAATAAATGCCTTTTTAAAAAGCAGAAAATTAGGGCGGATAAAATTCAAAATTCAGGCAACCAAATAACACTGATTTTTATTTTAAATTAATTAATTTTTATGCTAATAAATAGCTGAGTTGTGAGATGTAGTGCCCTCCGATGTGTTCACGGAAGCCAGGACTAGTGGCCAGAGGTTTGCAAGCCCTTCCCCAAGGCAAAGAGGATCTGAATAGAGCATCTATGGAAATTGTTTGGTAGGGAAGTGTCTAATATGGTAATTGGTGTTCAACTCTAGTCGTCTCTGATAAGCACAAGTCTCAAAAGGACAGCTCATGGACTAGTAGATACTTTGACAATGGTGGAAGGAAGGTTAGTGCAGTGGACACTATTGATGATTATATTGCAGGAGTGGCCAGAGGATTAGCATGGCTCAAGCGGTGCAAACGATAGTTGATTGGACACTCGATCCATCCTAGCTACCTGTTGGGCATAGGTTTGCTTGTGGAGCTTATAGTCGGCCGCACAAAGGGGGTCTCTGATGATAAACCAGTTGCCATTAAATCTATCCACCAACTTGATGATGACGACAATGGGAAGATGGCTGCAAAACTTGAAAAGCAATATAACAATGAGATCAATGCTATATCTCACCTGTATCACAAGATTGTGATCATGGTAACAAATAACTAGTTGCTTTTCATCATGTGAGAAGGTCTATAGTATTACTGTGATGAACCATTATAGGTTTCGTAGAGTGGTCAAGTGATTTTGCAAAGATCATACTTTATTTGGATAGTTTTGGGCAGAAATTGAGGATTTGGGGATTTGAGTCATGGATTGAGTTGAGGTGACTTGGGTCATTGCATTAAGGTTGCAAGATGTATGCTTTGACTAACGTGGGACAAATTGAGAAGAACTTGTGCCTGAAAATGATTTCTTTGTCTTTAAATGTGCAGGGTCGTTGTAGACAACTATAATCAATAGTGAGAATCGGGGCTATACTTACGGAGGAGCTGAGGTCCAAAACAATCAAGATACCAGGTGAAATGGTGAGCTCAAGCATGGCACAAGAAAGGCAAGAAATGTTGAAGACAAGTTCAAACAGCGGGATGGCACCATGTGGCTTGGACGGGCCAAGTGAGCCGTGGTTCAGTGAAACCAGGACGGGAGAGACTTGGTGATATGTGGCAAGCTAGTGGTGCACTTGCACGTGGTAAGAATGGCAATTATTTGCAAAGGATGGTCGTGACCAGGTCAACAAAGGGTATTTTGATAGTTTGGCCAAAATATCGAAAACTACCTTAGATCAAAACTGCGACGCATGTGTGGCACTTGGGAGAGCCATTTAGGTCAAGGTGGATCGAGTTTGATCAAGATGGATCAAGGCTAAGGATTTAGCGGATTCGGACTTATGCGTTTTGAAAAGCGTATATAAATGAACATATGTGAGTAAAACACATGTGTGGGGTTATCGGGTTTCCCAATTGTGCTAAGTGGATAGTATCCACTAAAGGGTGGATGTGGCTGGCTAGCCCATCTATAAAAGGGGGTTGGGATGGAGAATTATTGTTATCCATCCAACTTATCTCTCTTATGCTTTTATGTTTAGGGTTAGGGTTTGAGAGTAGAGTGATTGATATGCTCTTTGTCCTCTAAGGTAGAATGGCTATAAAACTTTCCTCCTCAAGCAGCAATAGAGTCAATTTTTGATAATCTCTATGGCTATTTCTTGTCTTGATTGATTTGCTCTTGATTTAGTTGGTTTTTCCTCTCATCTCATCCTCTTCTTGATCTCGTTGTGCCAAGGACGTATAAAAGAGGGAGATAATCTCAGAAAATTTATCTCTACCCACCTAAGCACTTTGGTAGCAAGTTTATCAAGAAACTCAGTTTTTGCACATTTGTTATCTTTCAAGTGATTTATTGATCTAGGGGTTTTGACTTGATTTTGTCGGTGTTCTAGCTTGCACATGTGAGAATACATCTATAGCCATCTTGGCCATCATCCACCCACAAGCAAATCGTATTCACCGTTTTAAGTTTTTGAACGGTTTTGATGCAATCTGTCTTAAAACTGAAAAGGTCTCAACTTTGGTAATGCTTTTTATGATCATTAATTGAAATAGGTTCGTGATATCCTATAGAAGATTTCTACAAATTTTTATGTCATTTGGATCTACGAATCAAAAGTTACATAGATTTTTCGTTCATGGAATAGTGCTAAATTTTCTATTCATCCCCTGATTTCACATGTCTTATTTTGCCCATATTGTTTGATTCGACCACACAAATCTTATTTCGACCATATTGTC
This sequence comes from Dendrocalamus latiflorus, assembly GCA_017311315.1. Taxonomy (NCBI): domain Eukaryota; kingdom Viridiplantae; phylum Streptophyta; class Magnoliopsida; order Poales; family Poaceae; genus Dendrocalamus; species Dendrocalamus latiflorus. Next base: position 26,957,777 of record CM029643.1, on the reverse strand, counting down.
TGATTCAACCACACAGGTCATTTTTCCGACCACTCTAGTCTTGTTCGACTAGATTGATTTTTCTCTATCAAATTAGTCTATGTTGATTTATTCTTTACTCTTGATATTCATAACTTATCATAACTTTTGGAGTAAAGATTAGGGAATACTTTTAGGAGAATTTGAGGTTCTATTCACCCCTCTCTATTATCATCTTCAGCTTTGATTTTTTTTTTTTACTTTGCGTATAGTCTGATCACATTAAATGAGCACTGTAGTCTTCATTTTACAAACGAACAGTTAGCGATGAGTCCATTTAGTTCAATTATCTGCAATAACCAACTGATAGTGGCTTGTCAAGCATTTAAGCTGATGCTATCTTCTTTTAGGAGCATTAGTGCTGATCATGTTTGATGAGTAGTGTATTACAGAGTGCTAAAAATTTTAATCAACAACGTGCTCCTTCATATTCCTTTATACAACAAAAAGCAGGCAATACGGCAGGCTATCGCAGGCAGATATCTTGGCAAACCGGTAAACAAGTCCCATCAGCCACCCTTCTAAATTTTGATCCTGGGTCCATCACTGAGGCCCCACTCTAAATAGTTTCAGCTTCTAGTTTTTTAGCTTTCGATTTATTTAAGTCAGAAGACACTTGGAATACATCGGATTCTAATTTCAGTTTATTTGGTTTTTTTAGCTTTTGCAGTTTTTTAGCTTTTTATTTTTTTTTCATATCTATTTGCAATGTCCATATCGATATAGCAGTTTTTGTTCAAATTTTTTTCTTATTTTTTTAATTGTTTTTTATTTTTTCAAAAAACTAATAGCTACAATTTTAGCGAGAAGACCACGACGGAAGGCAGCAGCCGCTTTGAGCGCCACAGCATAGCAGGTAACATCCACGCTACACAGCTAACGCGAATTAAAGCCACAATCCCACGCGTCACAGCTACCATATTTTGGCCCACGTTGAAGAACAGAGCCGTAGTTAGGGGTGGAAACGGATCGGATACGGTCGAATAGTCTCAAATACGAATACGAATCCATATTTTTAAAACGAATATGAATACGAATTCGAATATTTTCAAATACGGATACGAATATTCTCGAATACGAATACGGATATTTTCGAATACGGATTTTCTCGGATACGAATATCGGATAAAACGGATTCCTAACGGTTTTGCCGATTTTTCATCGGTTTTTGACCGGTTACCAGTTTTAAACCGCATAAATTCAAGTTTTGAATCACAAAATTTGTACGGATTTTTCATGGGTTCTAAAAACGGATCGAATAGTCTCGAATACGGATACGGATACGAATATTCTCGAATACGAATGCGAATACGAATACTCTCAAATACGGATACGAATATTCTCGAATACGAATACGAATATTTTCGAATACGGATTTTGCTTACCAAATTCGGATTTCTCTCGGATACGAATATCGGATAAAACGAATTATCCGTTACCGTTTTCCACCCCTACCCGTAGTTGGAGCGCTATCACCTTCCTCAGCGCACAGGCCTTAGTTGCTGCCGATCACTACTCATCGTTCGTTAATGACAAGAGGGGAATGAATTATGCTACGCAAGCCGAAAATTGTCCATGTTGAGTTGGAAGTCCTCGATTTCAAGATAAAGATGAGGTTCTTTTGAACTGTGGTTTATGATTTTTAACTTACAATTTTTGAATTCTGACTATTCGCAAGAGAAAGTACGGAGAGAGATATTCGCGTGTAATTTTGATTGATATAGAAGAATTTGGTACAGTGTCTACTACAATCGACTTGTAGACTCCATCTTAAAAAGATACACCGTTTAAAAATTAGTTCCTGTAGTATAAACTAAAAGCCACAAATAATAAACACAAAAAGCCCAGCAAAAAGCTATCGAATTGGATATAAAAGTTCCCCATTTTCGTGAGTAGAAAGGCCCCAGTCTACCGAGGAAAGCTTGTGAGAGTTTACTTTTTGAAAAAAATTAGGTGAAAGGTGCCATCGATTACAGGTAACAATGTATTTCCTTCGGTTCAAAAAAACAAGTTATTTTTAAATATGTGTAGTCAAATTTCAAAACTTTGGCTATAGCTTCGTTTCGAAAAGTAATTTATAATATTATAATTCTATTAGATTTTATAAATATATTATAATAATAATTAGTGGTTAAAGTTATATTTTGGAAATCGTATCGATATCTAAAAAACGTATTTTAAAAAAAAATTAGAGAGAGTAAGAGAGAGAGAGAGAGAAAGGTGCCTACGGCGAGGGTGGCCAGTTTGGTGGGGACTAGTCATAGGGGAGGTGGACAAGGCAATGGCAACGAGGGAGGACAAGGCAGAGGTTGTGGAGGATGGGAAGGAGCAAATCTATGTGATTCATCAAAACTGGCAAGTGTTCCAACTCTCGAACATGGAAGCATCCAACCGTCACAATTTACAAGTATACAACGCAAAACTCTCACACGCGCGTCAGACGTCGTGGTGTGTGAGTCTCCTCTTTTTAACTTTTAAAAATTGATTTTCGACTTTTCTACAGTAACTACTCTTCAAATGAAATATCTTTTTAAATTAAAGTCTATAGGTTGATTATAGCTATATCAGCTAAACTGTATGTAAATTTATATTACTCTATATTTTCTCTCATAAATAAATTAAAATTTATAAGTAACAGCTATTCTGAAGTTAAAAATAACAGGCCCGAGAATAGCCAGCCCCCGCGCGCAACGCCCGGCCGCACGCCCACCGCCGCGGCAGCCGTCACGCGTCCCCATATCAACAAAAGCACGCCGCGGCGCGCGCGCGACGACGGGGAGGTGGGGGAGTCACCGGCTTGCCGTGCCGATGGAGCTGTTCGAGCGCGCCAGGTCGGTGCGGCTGCGGAGCCACCACGACAAGTACCTGTACGCGGACGAGGACGAGTCCCACGTCGTGCAGGACCGCAACGCCTCCTCCCCGAACGCGCGGTGGTTCGTCGAGCCGGTGCCCCACGCGCCCGGCGTCCTCCGCCTCCGCAGCCGCTACGGCCGCTACCTCACCGCCTCCAACGAGCCGTTCCTCCTCGGCGTCACCGGCCGCAAGGTGCTCCAGACGCTGCCCCACCGCCTTGACTCCTCCGTCGAGTGGGTCCCCGTCCGCGAAGGCGCCCACGCCCGCCTCCGCACCCGCTACGGCAACTACCTCCGCGCCAACGCCGGCCTCCCGCCGTGGCGCAACTCCGTCACCCACGACGTCCCCCACCGCCACGCCGGCTGGGTCCTCTGGGACGTCGAGATCGTCCAGGTCCTCCCGCCCCAGACCGAATCCTCCGCCTCCACCTCCGTCTCCTCCTCCCCCGCGCCACCTTACAAACCACCCTCTCCCTCTCCCTCTCCCGCGCCCACGTCAGAGCTGCGGCCGCCTCCGCCGCCGCACCACCGTCCGGAGAATTCGCCTCCGTTCAGAGCGCAGCCCCCGCCGCCGCCCCCGGGCTACATCGCACCCCCGGCGCCCGGCCTGGCCAGGCTCGAGGTCCGTACGCTCACGCTCGCCACCAGTTCCACGAATTGAACAACGGAATGGGGGTAGCTCAAAATTTGCTTCTGCTGTGATTTTCATTGTAGTCGACGGAGTCCCTCTCGGTGCCGCTGCACAAGGTGGAGGGGCGAGCGATCCACTACCACATTGGGGATGACAACGGTGATGTCGGCGGGGACGAGGAGGGGCACTCGTTCACGTTCAACGGGACGAGCCTGGAGGAGCTAATGGAGAGGCTGCAGGAGGAGACGGGGCTCAAGGACGTGATCATCTGCTCGCGCAGCCCGATCACCGGGAAGCTCATGCAGCTCCGCCTGCAGCTGCCGCCCAACAACGCCGCCATGCATGTCGTGCTCGTGCAGGAGTCATCAAAAGGTAAGCTTTGGTATTCATCCATAGCTGTTTTACCATTGGACTTACAGTCTCAGACCTGACACTCCCGTGGTTTTTGGTGCATGATCGTACATTGAAACTTGGAACTAATGATGTGTGCTGAATTTCTCTCGTGTTGTTACTGATGCTGCATTGAGAGGCCTGTTTTGAATTGTGATATACGTAGGCATCATAGATGCTTTCTTTAAATATTGGCTGAACCTTAACTGATATGATCCTTACATGGTCAGCGTTCTAAGACAACTCCCTAAGGCCCTGTTTGGAATGCGGGAATTTTTCCCGATTCCTGCGGGAATTGAACTGTTTCCTGCAAAATTCCTGTAAAATTCCTGTGAAATTCCTCTGTTCCAAACAGGCCCTAAACATGTACTGAAAGTTTAAAACAGCCTACATAATATATACTTTTTTTATGTTCTTTGGACAACTTACTGAAATAACTGCAAAACAATATGCAATTGCTCCATTTTACTAGATTCTTGTCATAACGAATAGAATTTCTCTGTGTTTTTAGAGTTTCAGTTGATGTTGCTTGAAGGCAGGGATGTGTCTGTTTTGCCCAGTGAGGAGATGTGTCATATTTAGTAAAAAAAAATGCTTAAACAAAAGGGCCCAACCGGGTTCCAACCGGTGACCTCTTGATGTGCAGTCAAATGCTCTACCACTAGCTATGGACCATTGTTTACATTTTCAAGAAGTTAATAGATGTTATTTGACTGGCAAATCGAGAAGTTGCTTAGTTTTTTTTATAAAAAAAACAGCGGATAACAGGTTTGGCCAAACCCTCCTACCGCCCCTCAATCATTAAAATGATTAGCTTCCAATGACAATACCTCTGCTACCATGTAATATACCAATTAAGAGCATCATGATATCAGCATGTCCTTAGCCAGCTGGGCTCCAAGGAGATAAATGAAATTTTCATGTATGGAATGAACAAGACTAGAAATATGTAGCATTAGAGCCTACAATTAGATAGAGAGATCTTTCATTCTACAGACTGAGGTGGAGTTCAAGTCCAAAATATGTTGGGAACAAGATTAAAGATAGTGTTGTTTCTATGAAAGCGTACTAGCATATGGAGTCCTTTCAAATTGATCTCCAAATTCATGTGCAAACAGGACAGAAAAAATTGACCCAAGCATGCCATGACCTTATCCTGGTTAATAAATTAAATGTTAGGATATTCTTTAGTACTAGATTCTTATATAGGGTAAAAATTGAAGGGTCCTAAAATATTCGAGAGGGTTATGAGTGAGCGATAATCCCTTATACTCTTTTGAGATTATGCTTAAGGAATTTGCGGTCAGCTTCACCAAATATTTTCTCTCGTCATGATTGTTTCAATATTGTTATTTTGGTTCTCTCTACAAGATTATCTTCTTCATTCTTGATATCATGCACGCTCGTGCTGTATCTCATAAACTCTAATCCGATTAGAAGGCTGCTACGCATAAGAAGGGGTATCAGAGTGTAACAAGTGGTATCAGAGCTAAGATTAGATTAATCTTATTTGTAAGAAGGTCGGTATACCGTCAAGTGGCACTAAATTAAGATCAATATCGACGATGTGGAATCAAATAGAGAAATTTGATGGTGGAGAAAATTTCAATGTGTAGCAATACATAGTGAATGATGTCCTTGTACAACAAAGACTATCAATGCTCTTGAAGGGGACAAATCAGAAAAGATGTCCGACGAAGACTGAAAGGTGATGAAGCAGAAGGCTGTCAATACAATCAATCTATATCTCTCTGATGAGGTAAAATACTTAGTGATCAAGGAGTATTCTTCAAAAAATTATGAAAAGATTTAGAAGCACCATACACTTGAGCTTCAAAAACTCAAGGAATCAATTTACTGTGATAAATTTATTCCCTAGCTATTATTTAGAGATAAATTCATTCCCTGGCTATTATTTTAATATTCTCACAATAACATATATTTCTCAACAAGTACAAGACAAACATTAAAAAACAATACACTTGAGCTTCAAAAGGATTGAAGCTAATTAGCTTAGTTTAGGTGTTCAGTGTTGTAATATTTCTCTTGTAGTGAGTATACGGTAATCGGCCTTGTACTCGGCCAATATAGGACATAATGCGATTTTAGCAAAATTTCAGATTTGATTCCAACATAAAAAAAAGATAATCAAAGTATTGCTCTCAGGTGAGAAGTTGCACAAGTTAAAAACTTGGTCTTCTGTCACTCTTATCAATTTTTCAGTCATCACAGTGACAAACCTTCAAAGATCCTGCTAGTTTAACTAATTGAATATTATATACCTCAGTGTAGTATCAATGTCAAGAGCATACATAAACAACAGATTTCAGAAGAAATCAGGCACTAGTAACAGAGTAGAGTTACTGCAGACTCAACATGTATTTTAGCAATTGCATACTCAACATATATTTTTGGCAAAGCCTAACAGCAATAGTAAGCAATACTAGGCAGGGAAACGAGCCTAAGCAATTGACAGAGCCATGCACGGACTACACTCCACAGAAATAAACAACTAACATATGAGAGATCAAACTAACAAAATAAATCTAGATTGTCACTATGACTTCAATTTTGACAAAAATCCTCATCGAGCAATCAAAAGTCTACAATCTATCATGCAATAGTTCTCCCATTGCCGCCACTTCCTGGCTCCCACATCATGTGTAGAACCACCACATCTTCGCTGATCTACCAAACTCACCATGATCTAGCTCCAAAAGAAGTGTGATTTGGGATTCATACCTTAAGGAGGAGAGGCGATAGGGAGAAGAGGCGACATCGGGAGGAGAGGCAGCATAGGGAAGGAGAGGCGGTGTTGGGAGGAGAGGCAGCATAGGGAGGAGAGGTGGCGTAGGGATGGAGAGGCGGCGTCGGGTGTGCGAGTGAGCAGTGAGATCTAGCAAAACCTAGCAGGGGCGATGAAGATGGAGTGCGTGAGTGAGGAGTGAGAGCGCAAAATCTAACAGGGCCTATTTATAGAAGAACTATCACGGACGGTTCCATAATGGAACCGTCTGTGATATGCCACATATCCTATACGCTTCCATTATAGCACCATCTGTGATAGTATTATTACAGACGATTTGTTTCGCTAAACCGCCTGTGATAGTTCCAACAAATCCTGTTTTTCATCTAGCCTCAAGAAATGCTAACCATGCCCTATGAAAAAAGAAAGCATAATCATAAGTATAATTATTTTTTAATTACTAAATCAATTACAATGAAATAGTTCCATAATTACATGTTGAGTTTCTTAATTATGATTACATCGTAGTAATTTCCTAATAGGTGTTCGTCATGTGGGATCTTTGATTACACTTGACTATTTCCTTTTAAATAAAGCCCTTCAAGATGATCAACACGCATATACACAGTTTTGCGTGAGTTGTTCAACTACACACTCTCGATACAATCTAAGCAGTACGGACAAGTTTTGGCTCGTTTTATACTCAATCCCAACAGGTTATCAATGGTAGGAATATCATTGACAGTGCAGAACAACATGGCATGCAAAGTAAAGTTCTCTCGTTTGTCCGCATCCCATACTTGTACCCTTTCATTTCACAGTATCACAAGATCTTTCACCAATGGTGCTAGGTACACATCAATATCGTTCCCAGGTTGCTTTGGCCCTTGAAAGTAGTGACATCAAAATATACTTTCATTTCATACACAGCAAAGGAGGAAGGTTGTATATGCATACAGTCACGGGCCAAGTACTATGTCGGTTGTTCATGTTATTGAAAGGATTCATTCCATCTGTGCTCAACCCAAACCTTATATTCCTTGGTTCTGCACCGAAGTCTACAAACATCCTATTGATATTCCTCCACTGGGTAGAATTAACAGCGTGTCTTATCATTCCATCTTTGTTATGTTGCTCTGAGTGCCAACGCAGCAATCTTGCATCCTTTTGTTTTGCAAATACACTTCAAACGAGGAATTACAGGCATATACCACAACATTTTAGCAGGAGGTCCTTACTTCACCTTGATGCACTCCCTGTCATCGAAGTCATTTTTACGCTTGTATCAGGATGCTTTGCACAACGGACAAACATGTAAGCTTGCATACTCTTTACAGTAGAGGATGCAATCATTCAGACATACATATATTCTTTCTACTTCCATTCTCAATGGACAAAAAACCTTATTAGCTTGGTAGGTAGTTCTCGGCAACACATTTCCCTTTGGAAGGGTGTTCGCTAGGAGACCTAACAATGCTATGAAACTCTTGTCAGACCAACTATTGCTTGCCTTCAATTTCAGCAGTTCAAGAATGGATAACAACCTTGTGTATTATGGCTTGCAGGTCGGGAACAAATATTTCTCCAAGTCCTCCATCAAACCCTCGAATTTACCAAACTCTCTCTAACACACACACACACACACTATAGTTCTGTTCTGCATTATGTAGCATCTGATCCAGATTATCATCCTGTGATCTATCCTCAAAAGCACAATCCACAATTGGTATATCATTGTCTTCCTCGATAATGTTATAACTACCTTCCTATATAATCTTCTCTTCACCGTGACCAGTCCAACGTATATACCCTTCTTTGAAACCCTATCAAACCAAGTGAGCATTGATCTACGATGAGTTGGTAAATATCTTCAGATTATTGCAATCAATGCATGGACAACACATATATTACATCCCCTTCTTCAACATATACTGCTCGGCCACTCTTCTAAAAGTACACATGTCATTAATGTACTCTTCACTCACATGGTTCTCAATATACATCCAGCTTTAGTCCATCTATGCTACACATGTAACAAATTAGTGTCAAATGAGATTATCAATACTACTACTACCGTCAAGCAAGACATTTAAGTTGTATTCATCAAGTAAGAATATATTGAAGTAAATTAGGAGTACTGACCCATTCTTAAATTGGAACAAACTACTATCCCTCTCTAAACCTAGCTAGATCTAAAAACTTAGCTATCATCTCTCTATTATAAGGCATATAAGTTATTAGAAGCAAATACTAACCTCTAATCACTAAGAATAAATCGATCTACAAGCTAGATATACAAGCGGTATGTTTTCACCAAACTCTCCAAAGCCGACCACCTCCTTCAATGCAGCGCAATGAAGATAGATTTGTCGAGACCACGCTGACTATTTAATAATGCGGAGTATCCTAGACGGTTCCAACTACATACCATCTGTAATATGAAACTATTATAGACGGTTTGTATTAATAATCGTCTATGAACTATCACAGACAATTGTTCATATAAACCATCGATGATGTCTGCCATTATCACAGACGGTTTGTATAAATAACCATCTATAAAATATCATAAACGGTTATTCATAAGAACCATCTGTGATGTCTTGCATTATCACATATGGTTCGTATGAATAGCCGTCTGTGAAAATAGCACAGATGGTTATTTATATGAATCGTCTGTGATAATTGTGTATCACAGACGGTATACAATCAAGTTTGTAAAACCGTCTGTGATAATTACAGCATAGACGGTTCCCTATGAACCATTTGTGATGTAGCCGTCTAGTATAGCCTCTTTTGTAGTAGTGGTTCGGTATGTTCCTGACTTAAAGAAGAATCTAATATCTATGAGGTCACTTGAATTTGAAGGTTGTGAGGTATCATTTCGAGGTGGAGTCATGCGAGTTACTTGCAAATGGCAAGTAATTATGAAAAATATTTGGAGCAATGAAGAATGTCAATTAATGGGTAATCTTAAATGTGGGGCAACCAATGGGAGGTCTGATAGAAATTCTGGTTAGAAGAAGAAAACCATGTCATCAATAGTAGGTACCCATATCTCCTCTACATTTATGCACGAAACTGCATAGACGATTGCAAAATCTAGTAAACACAAAGACGAATGTGCGAGTTGTTAGAAGAAGAAAGATGTGGTGGGACCAACCACGCGGTACCAATGAGCAAGTGAAGTTCGAAGGCGGTATAAACCTATGACATGGAAGGCTTTAGGTACAGGAGATGTGGTTAATCAAACTATATAATAAAGGAGCTCTCAAGTGGAGGATCTGGGCTGGCTAGCCTAGACACAGACTCACATATTACAGTGATGTGTATGAGTCCCTGTGGTGAAGACACTCCCAATAGTAGGTTAAAAAATAAAAAAAATAAAAAAGGTGGAGCCAACTTGGAGCAAATTCTTGTAGGGGCATAGTAACTTCAACAGATAAGAGTCAATGTGGAGATTGTTGAGTTAGGGTGACTCATATTTAGTCTTTTAGGATTTAGAAAGGTGTGCTATAAAGTGTTCTAGATGAATTTTATTAGGATTAGAACTCTTACTCCTATTTGGGTTAGGATTTCTATTCTAAATTGAAGAAGAGGTAGGATGAATTATATAAACCATGGGGTGACCATGGGGAGGAACTAAAAGTAATCAAGTTTATTCATCCAAAGGTAAAGGTATATGAGAGGATTAGATGTTAGGATATTATTTAGCACTAGATTCTTGTATAGGGCAAGAACGAATCTCTTGCCCTATATCTCACAAACCTTTCAGATTGTACTCTTTTGATATTGTGTTTAAAAAAATTGCAATCAGTTTCGCCAAATATTTTCTCTCTTATCGTGGTTGTTTCAACGTGGTTATTTTGGTTCTTATTATGAGATTATTTTCTTCATTTTTAATACCGTGCATACTTGTCCTGTATCTCACAAACTTTAATCCTATCCAAGGGCTGCTGCTCATAAGAAAGGATATCAGAGTGTAACAACCTCCATGTTAAGCAAAATGGCACCGTTTAATAGTAAATTTATGTGAATGTTACTATGCATGACGAATTGTGTACATTTGATTATTTTGGTTCTTCATTACATTATGATGTTGATCTTGCTTGTTAACCTCAATGAAGTTTCTCATCCATTGTGACTTTCAGTGGCAAAATCTTTTCCATGACCTTATGGATCACAATATCTGAAGATGGTGGCAGCAGCGGCGAGTTAAATGCAGGATTGTGCATCGTTGTGTATATCGTAATTCCTGTTTATACTAGTTCTGCTGGCTACCATAAGCAACTGCCATTCTTACGCTTCCAGGGGATCTCTTTCTTGTAAGTACTTACTTTATCTGTGGATATTGATGTTTCATTCTCAAGATTCAAAGAGATCTCTGTTGCTGAAGACCCTTTGGTGGTGATCGGTTCGGCTGAAAGGGCCTGTTTGGCAAGCAACAAGCCGGCCGGCTTTTGGCTTTTGGCTTTTGCTACATTACAAGTTAAACGTTGTACACGTTAAAAGCCCAACATCTGTACCAGCCAAAATTGTAAGTGAGTATCGGTCTCTCCGTAATCTGTACCGTAAACAGCCAAAATTCAAAAATTTCAGCCAAAAGCCATAAGCCGCAGCCAAAACAAACAGGCCCAAAAGCTCATGGCTTATGGCTGAAAACACTGTAGCTGGCTGAAAAAAGTACTGTAGCTGACAGAGGCTTATTTAGCATAATTAAATTAAAAAAAATTTAAAAATATAAAAAAATATGTTAGCCCATTACGTATAATACAAACAAATACGGGAAAAAAAGAACCGGCAAAAAAGCTCAACAAAAAGCCAAAAGTTCAGAAAAAGACGAAACTTATGAATAGTGAAAAATAAGCCAGAAGCCGAAGCCGAGTTGATCAGGGCCAAAACGCATATACCATTTATTTCTCAATTCTTAAAATGATTCTTGAAAGTGGTTAACTTGCTGTTACTCATGAAGGTATTGGTGCAGAAAAATTAAAACCTTCATTCCCCCAGATAGATTTAGCCCATATATGGTCTTAAGATATGGACCATCTGATTTGACTTTCTGAGTGGTGGTTGCTTGTAATTGATTTTCAGCATCCATATACATTGCACCGTTGGAAGAAGACACAGAAATGTTCAGGCTGGAAAGTTTGCTTGTGCTAATCTTCTTGGATCATTCTCTCTTTGCATTATTACGTTTTGAAGCGTAAAGGAATTCGAACTGATTGATAATGCATCATTCACTTTGCATCCTATTCCATTCTCCACTCGCATTCAAAAGCATATGTATCTTGCAATTTTGCATGGTTGGCTGGTTGCTGCTTATCCATTCCTTTCATGTTACATTTCTATTCCAAGTTTGACCTTTTCTGACATGGATCATAACAAAGTTACAGTGGTGTCGCTTCTTCCCTTGTCTCTGCCTCTCGAGTCGGTAGAAATGCAGGGTTGTTGGTTGCTTCTTCTGTGCATCTTCCTTCATTAGCAAAGTGGTTTAGGTATCCATCACATGTCTCCCAACTGCTTCACCATGAAGACATTTAGAGATCAATCATATAACGCGCTTACAAGCCGATGCGTACGCACTTGACGGTGTGGCTATCAGGTGCAAGCAATAGCAACTGTGCATGCAATCTCCGGGAATACGCAAGGCAAGTATGCAACCGCGCAAATGCACACGGCAAACCAAGCCACTACCTCCAATGGAGCAAGCCATGCATAGGACTTGGCATCTACTCAGGGATGATATACTCTCGCACACAAAATACTTGCCATACTAAACTACCAAGTAGCTGAAGGCTCGCACGGTGACACGGTGTTGTGCGAAACCAAAAGCACTGTACTTTTTCAGTGCCTTGTAGGACCGAGACAGTGATTAGAGATGAGTTGAATAGGAGCCAATCTAAATTAAAGCTTTTTCAAAAAAAATTCTTAAAAAGAAAGTAAAGCTCTTCACTCCAATAACTATTAAAAGCAATAATGATCAGAGATCAAACACCCACCAAAAAAGGTCCAAGAAGAACCGAGCTAAATATACCTTCATAAGCCCCGCATAGTCTGATAGCTAGGTAGGAGCAATCTAACCGTCGCCTCCCATAGCCAGTCTGACCGCCAGCCCTAGGCCGGTCAAACCAGCTCCTAGCTGGAGTTGGTCTGACCATGGCCCCAGTGCCGGTCAGATCGTTGGCAACAGAAAGTAACTGAAAAATTATAAACTCTTAAAAACCAAACTCAAACTTTACAAACTCTTTGAATCAAAAGTTAATTACTTATCACAGACATGAATTGACCACCACTTCTCACACCTTGTAACATTTATTCCAAACGTAGCAAGCACACAGTTTTAAGGATGGGAATAGATGCTGGCGGCTCATCCATGATCCATCTCGTGCAAAACATACCACTAGGAGCGAGGGAATAATCCCCCACAGCGTTGCTTTTCCCTTCTGCTGACGCGTCATCGATTCGGCCTGATCACCGTATAATCTCGCTCCTTGAAACACGGATCGATCGGATAGTTAAATCTTTTAATCCTTCCTTCTACGCCATTAATTCCCATCCAAAGAGCCCGATAAGAGAGCTATCTTGGAACGCCATGGCCGGCACAACGCCTCTCCTGCCTCAGTTGTCTGTCCTTATAAATACACACCCATACACAGCCTAGATAATCCAATCCAGACCTAGCTCTCTCTTCCTCCAATAGAAAATTTTCTCGACAGGTCGCCTTCACGAGCTGTCCTGCTCCTTCCTGACCTCAAGAGTGCTCAGGAGCAGCTCAGATCAAGGATGAGTAGTGACCCCAGGTACGGCTACCCTTACCCTTCGCAAGGTACGTACTAGCTGCCGCTGATCACTGGTAACTTCTACTTAGTTGAATCAAGAACAGCTGATTTCCTGATGGAATTAATTTTGTCTTCGTGTGCTGATCTTTATTTTGCCTGTGTGCTGCTGTTGTTCAGGCTACTACCAAGGGCCGTACCAGGGGCCTCCGGTGATGGCGCCGCCGCGGTACCAGTACGCGCCGCCGCAGCCGCGACGGGACCCGGGGTTTCTTGAGGGCTGGTGTGTACCATGAATCTTGCTGCGGTTCCACACGAGAGTACTTAATTTCAGAGATTTCTTGTTAATCGTTCGTGGGTGGGGTTTTTGCAGTCTTGCCGCGCTGTGCTGCTGCTGCCTCATCGACGAGTGCTGCTGCGACCCGTCCGTCATATTCGTCACCTGAGGAGGAGCGCGAATGCTATTTGCTCTTGCTGTATGTCACAAGCGTTTTAACCATGTAACTACTGTCGGGCAGTTGCTCCATCAGTCCATGTATGTCTCAGCTAAGAACAAGTTTGATGATTTGGGGTCTTTTCATATTAGTTTTTGCTGATAACTTTTGTCTATGACTGATGAATAGTAATGGTTGATGAATAGAAATGGCTGATAAATAGTAGTGTATTATGTAAGAAAAACGGTGTAACGAAAGACATTACAATATTCGGACCATCATGATACTTACAGAATTGTGATATAATAAAATTCAAAGTACATTATAATATATAAAAACAAAAAATAGTGACTAATAAGTAATAGTATTTGATAAAAATAATTTATAAAAATTAAGGCATCAGAACTATTAAAACCTCCCCCGGTCTGCTCGCGCGAGAGCGTTTCGCGCGCCCGCGGAGGCCTTCACGCGGCGACGCGTGGCGTGCACAGCAACGGGAGGGAGCGCGTCGCGCGTCGCGCGAGAGATCGTTTCGTGCACCGCGTAGTCCTTCGCGCGTTGACGCGTGCTGAGTACAGCGACGGGAGGGAGCGCGCGCGTCGCGCGAGAGTTTCGCGCACCCGCGTAGGCCTTCGCGCACGCGAGAGCGTTTCGTTCGCCTCTCTGGCCGGTGGTCCCGCCGTTATCTGGACCCACACGCAACGACAGAGCGCGCGGAGAGGGAGTGTGCGCGGCTTCGTGCGAGGGCGCGCGCGGAGCACGCGAGGCGTCGCTCGGCCGCGTGGGTCTTCACGCACGCGAGAGCATTTCGTGTGCCTTTCTGGCCGGTGGTCCCGCCGTTATCTGAGCCCACGCGCAGCGAGCGAGCGCACGGAGAGGGAGCGTACGCGGCTTCGTGCGAGGGGGCGCGCGGAGGCGCACGCGGAGCACGCGAGGCGTCGCTCGGCCGCGTGGGTCTTCGCGCACGCGAGAGCATTTCGTGCGCCTCTCTGGCCGGTGGTCCCGCCGTTATCTAAGCCCACGCGCAGCGAGTGAGCGCACGGAGAGGGAGCGTACGCGGCTTCGTGCGAGGGCGCGCGCGGAGCACACGAGGCGTCACTCGCTCGTAGCGGTGCACGTGAGAACGTTTCACGTCTTTCTCTGGCCGGTGGTCCCGCTGCAGTCTGAGCCCACACGCAGCGGCAGAGCGCGCGGAGAGGGAGTGTACGCGGCCTTCGCATGCCAGCGCGCGCGGAAAAGGCAAGGCGCAGCTCGGACGTAGCGGTGCACGCGAGAGCGTTTTAACGCGCGTCGCTGGCCGGTGGTCCCTCTGCTATCCGACCCCACACGCAGCGACAGGGCGCGCGGAGAGGAAGTGCACGCGGCCTTCGTGCAAGAGCACGCGCGGAGAAGCCGAGGCGCAGCTCGGGCGTAGCGGTGCACGCGAGAGCGTTTAGCGCACTTCACTGGCCGGTGGTCCCGCTGCTGTCTGAGCCCACACGCAGTGACACAGGACACGGGGAGGGAGTGTACGCGACCTTCGCGCGAGAGCGCGCACGGAGAAGGCGGGGCGCAGCTCGGGCGTAGCGATGCACGCGAGAGCGTTTTAACGCATGTCGCTGGCCGGTGGTCCTATTTTTGTCTGAGCCCACACGCAGTGAGAGAGCGGGCGGGTCATCTGGGGAGAGGGAGCGTACGCGGAGCAGGCGAGAGGGCTTCGCACGGCAACGCTTGGCGAGCACAATAACGCAGCTTTGACCGGCGCACCGGGTCATATGGGGAGAGGTAGCGCAGGCGGAGCATGCGAGGCGCCGCTCAGGCGTAGCAGTGCGCGCGAGACCGTTTCACCCAACTCTCTAGCCGGTGGCCCCGCTTTTGTCTGGGCCCACACGCAGCGAGAGATTGTAAGGAGGCGGGCTGTATAACCTTCGGAGCGGACGAAGCTGCTAGATGCATAGGTGATCCGTGCCTCCTCTATACCCAGAACAGATTCGTCTTCCTCGAGACTCATCCGTCGTATCGGAACAATGCTAGCGGCGCTACTCCTTCTCCGTACGGGCGTCTGCGGCCGCTCTTCCCTACCCATGGCCGATCTGTCCTGTCGGAACAGTGCACGGACGACCGCGGCGTCCCGTCGCGCGGAGCTCACGCGGCCATCATCCCCCATCGTTGGTCCGTGCGTGGCCCATCGCTCTACCGGTCTCATCCTACGGTGCTGGTTCCGGGGCTCGAGGTGAGTGACTCGGTCTCCCTATTTATCTGTTTGTCCGGTTGGGAGCCTCCTTCATCCTCTCTCTTTTCCATATTTTTGCGAGATCTGGTGTTTTTGCGTTCGTTCTGCATCCACGAGACCCATCTGTCGTATCGGAACAGTGCTAGCGGTGCTACTCCCTCTCCGTACGGGCGTGTGCAGCCGCTCTTCCCTACCCTTGGCCGATCTGTCCCGTCGGAACAGTGCACGGACGACCATGCCGTCCCGTCGCGCGGAGCTCACGCGGCCATCATCCCCCATCGTTGGTCCGTGTGTGGCCCATGGCTCTACCGGTCTCATCCTACGGTGCTGATTCCGGTGCTCGAGGTGAGTGACTCAGTCTCCCTATTTATCTGCTTGTCCGGTTGGGAGCTTCCTTCATCTTCTCCCTTTTCCATATCTTTGCGAGATCTGGTGTTTTGGCCTTCATTCTGCATCCACGATGGCCTAGGTGAACTGTTGACCTTGCCGGGGCTTCTCCGTCTCTAGGTACTGTGCCTATGTCCATGCGGTTTGGTAGTTTTTTTATGTTGCTGTGGTTGCTACTTTCCAGGACACTTCTGGTTCACAGCTTTTCTTGGTTCCCTTGGTACAGATTCACAGCTCTCGCCCACGTACATCGTCTCTTCAAGCTAAAGGCCCGGAAAAGGTTCTTGGTTGCAGGTATGGGAGATGTGTACTACAGTCTTGCCGGTTTTAAGCTTCTGACTTAGCTTTTACGATTGATATTTCTATCTCTTTCCTAAGCGAATGTATTTTTGATTCAGCTTTGGCTAAGTACGTTCTGGATACAATGGTAGTTTCAGCCCTTTCCAAGCTCTTTTGTGCTATAGCGCCGTAAGGATAAATTAAAAAATTTACTCTTGAGATTTAATGCTTTGTATTTGAATAACCCGGATGCTTTAAATTCGTATTTCAGGCTTAAGAACAGGTTGCGTTGAGCCTTAGCATAGAAATCCCTAGCTTCCTGATTGCGCCTTTGGTGAATCGAAGGTAACATGTTTGCTTATGTCCTGGATAGTGATTTCATTTCGGGTGAATCAATTTTGTGGAATCTGATAGTACTAAAGTGTTAGTTGTCTAGAACATATTGTTAAATGATGTTAGATGATGTGTCCAGTTAAAGCTATATTTCGTCGTTATATTGATTGCAAACGGGCCTGTAGGTCATCCTGGTCACTTACGGCTGCGAGAAAGGTGTCCGTCATCACTTTCGTTGTTGTCTGGGTGTTGAAGCTGCTGCTGCCTTCTGTTGTGTGCAGAGGAAACAGATTGCAAAGGTAAGTTTGGTCTTCTTGATTTGCACTGTCCTGTACTTTTGGTGTCGTTACGTTTTTCATAGATAATGACTTTTGATGTGCTTTTGTAATCTGCTCTGTCTGACCAGAAAGGCCTTGGGTAGTAGATAGGTTCTATAGGCCTCATTTCTTACCTCTCTATAAGTGCTTTTTGTTATGTATTCTCCAGGTCTCCTTTCCTCTCTCTCTCTCTCTCTCTCGATAGATCGTTCTTGTCTATTGCCCTGTTCCATCAGCCGGAGCCAGGTATTTGGTTGAGTCACTTGGTCTATGGCCAATGAGATTCGTCGAATAGGTATGTGATCATGGGCAGAATCATTTGCTTTCGCCTATGACACTATGATTCTTAGTGTGGTGGCTTATCATGGCATGAGACCTGATCTGGCAAGTGTTGCTGGTGGTGTCGGCCTCTGTTCTTGCTTCTCTCTAAGTGCTTGTCTGTTCTACCAAACTCTCTAGGTGCGCTTACCTGTTCTACTAAACTATCTAGGTGCTTTTTCTTCCCTTACCATCTGATTCCCCATTCATAGGTAGCGTCCATAGGCTGTAGAATCTTTTCTTCTAAGCTATATAGGCGCGTCTTCTGTACTTACCTACTCTGGTAGCTGTGGATAATCTCAACCATTTCTTATACCCTTCTGGGGCCTGTCCTGGTACATGGATGTTGTTGATTGTGAATCTGCAGTGTTTGGTTCAGTGCGTTTGCTATTTGCTTGTCATTCGCGCTGTTGTGTGTGCTGATCTATTCTTGATATTAGTTGTGATTTATTGGCGTTGTGCAGACTGGGTTTTAATGGGTGGTCCTCCGTGTGAAATTGTTGCCCGATGTCGTGAGAAAAGGAAAAGAAGGCATCTCGCGCTTTCCCAAGGTCTATAGTGTTGCCATGCATAGTTTACTCGTCATAGAACGGTTACCTTGTCGTTAGCTAATTTGTGCTATTTCTGGAAACTGTGAGAAAACACATAGGTTTCCTTAGGAGCCCTTTCTTTGCCGCTAGCAATGAGCACCTGTGCGTGGCTGGTCGACCAGAGCCATCTGACCAGTCTGGAACATCTAGCCTGCCACCAAGTGAGTATACGTTAGATAGTCACGTCTTGCTATAGGAGAAAAAAAGGCGCATGTTGTTTATTAACGGGTGCAGCTTCACATCAAACAGGGAATAGGTCCTTAATGGACTTTTCTGCTGAGGTTGCTACGTTCAACAGGCAGTGCCGGTTCGCTAGGATACGCGGTAAACGACCATACAGCCGTTCGCCATGTGTTACGCGTAGTGATTACCTACAACCTTTTTTTCCTGGCACCTTTCACTGTAGTCATGATATGACGTTCCGCCCTTTGATTTTTTTTGTTCATAGCTACCTGCGATGATTTAGTAGATGTCATGATTCCTCCTGATAGGGCGTACGTCGAGGCGCTGAAAGGTGTGTGCATGCCATTTTTTTAAACTTTACATGGGTTAAATGGTCTATTGTGGTTTATACACCACTATATTTTCCTGTTGTTGCACTGTAGATAACTACCGAGACCAGTCATACTATGGCAGACCATCACATGAGTGCCCATACTGTGGTGATGTCTTCTGGTTCCAGGAGCGTGTCAAGAGTGCGTCCGTTGTCACCAAGAGAAAAATAGTGTACAACCTTTGTTGTAAAGGAGGCAAAGTCAGTTTGAGACCCTACAGGAAACCACCTGTCCCCTTAGCTGACCTACTGCGTTTTGATGGTGATGCGCGTTCAAAGAGGTTTCTAAGGCAAATTCGATCTTACAATTCTCTGTTCGCGTTCACCTCTTTAGGTGCAGCTATCGATAGGACGATAAACAGTGACACTGCACCTTATGTATTTAAGATTAATGGGGTAGTCCATCATCGAATTGGTACCTTGCTGCCACATCGTGGTTCACGGCCCAAATTTGCACAGCTTTACATATACGACACTGAAAATGAGACGCAAAATAGGCTGAGCATGTTTGAGGGTGATGGTAACACTCCTGATCGGCCTGACCCGGCGATAGCAATGTCTCTGTTAAGCATGTTAAACGAGCACAATCAGCTTGTTAAGGCGTTTCGCTATGCTAGGGAACGTCTAGAACAAGAGGGCAATCAAAAAATAACACTACGATTGCTAGGATGCAATACAAGACACGATGTTCAGTATAGTTTACCGTCAAGCGGTGAGATTGCTGCTATAGTTGTTGGTGACTACTCAGCCGATGAGTACACTTACGATGTCCTTGTGCAGGACAGAGGGTGCGAACTAAGACGTGTTTCTTGCTTACACCCATCTTATATGGCTTTGCAGTACCCATTGCTATTTCCTTATGGTGAGCATGGCTACCATCTTGGTATTAAATATTCAGATGTTGAAGATAGTGACGGGACAGGCCGTAGATACGTCACAATGCTTGAATTTGTTAGATATCACATGCACTACAGATTAAATGAGGCGAATCCATTCACTTGCTATGGCAGGTTAAGTGACCAGATATGTGTCGATGCGTACTCAACGATCGAAGGGTCTAGACTGAAGTTCATAGCAGACCACCAAAAAGAACTACGATCTGAGACGGTACAAGGAATAGCCGATGCCATTGATAAGGGTCTTATAAATGCCGATTCAGTTGGTGGTAGGGTAGTTATGCCAGCCAGTTTTACTGGCAGCAGGAGATACCATGTAATGAATTACCAAGACACGATGACCATATGCAGAGTCTATGGCCCTCCTGACCTCTTTATTACTTTCACGTGTAACACTAAATGGAGAGAAATAACTGATGCACTGCGCTTTGAGCCTGGGCAGCAACCATGCGATCGTTCTGACTTGATAGTGCGCGTTTTCCATATGAAAGTCGATGAATTCATAGCCGATATTAAGGAGGGTAGAACGTTTGGCCCTGTCCTTGCAGGTAAGGCGTAGTATATGTTGCTCGTACCTGCTGACTTTTATATTTATTGTTAGTGAGTCTTACACCATACCTTCTATGTGCAGTTCTGTACACTGTTGAGTTCCAGAAACGTGGTCTGCCGCACATACACTGTCTTGTATGGCTAACTGCTAATAGTTCAGAATTCTGTACTGCTACTGTCGATAGTTTTATTTGCGCAGAAATCCCTGACATCAACGACGACCCAGTAGGCTACGCTTTAGTTGACGAGTTCATGATACACGGCCCATGCGGTGATTACAACAAGAAATGTCCATGTATGAAAGATAACAAATGCTCAAAAAAATTTTCCTAAGTCGTTTCAGGATGAAACTATCATGGATGACTTTGGGTTCACTGTTTACAGACGAAGGGATGATGGTAGACATGTTTGTAAAAATGGTGTCACATTGGATAATAGGAATGTTGTTCCATACAATATGCGCTTGCTAAAGAAATACAATGCACATATCAATGTCGAGTGGTGTAACAAATCAAACATGATTAAATATCTGTTTAAATACATTACAAAAGGAAGTGATCGGGCAAAAGTCTATTTTGAAGTTACTGCAAAAACATCCAATGCGTCTCCTGGCCCTCAGCTAGCTCCAAAAAATGAAATCCAAGAATATGTTGATGCTAGATTTCTTTCTTCGTGTGAGGCCCTATGGCGTGCTTTCGAGTTTGACATTCACTTTAGGGTGCCTCCGGTGGAGCGATTAGATGTTCATCTTCCTGGTATGAACCATGTGCGATATGAACCTGGTGTTAACCTAGAAGCGTTGCTTGCTAGCCCTGCAGCAAAGTCCACAATGTTGACTGCGTGGTTCGAAGCTAATTCGAAACACGGAGAAGCCAGACGCTTAACATATTGCGACTTCCCAAAAGAGTGGTCCGATGCTTCTAAGAGATGTTGGCGAAAGAGAACACTTGGCGCTAAAATTGGTTGTATGTACTATGTCCATCCAGCTGCAGGGGAGTTATATTATTTGCGCATGCTTCTAATGATAGTTAAAGGCGCAAAGAATTATGCTGACGTGAGAACCTTTAACAATAAAGTGTACACTACGTTTCGAGATGCTTGTGAGGCGCGTGGTTTACTTGAGGGCGATAACGAGTGGCATCTTCTGTTTGATGAGGCGATAGTATCTACATCGGCATATCAACTGAGGCAATTATTTGTCATTGTGGTGCTTTTCTGTTCTGTTGGTAATGTTCGCTCTTTGTTTGATAAATATTGGCTTTATTTTACAGATGACATACACCGTAGGCTTAGAGATGCACTTCAAAACCCGTACTATACTGTTCCACACGAACAGCTGATGGCTTTGCTCATACAAAAACTCACGAATGTTTTTGCAAGCGGCGGTGGGAACATAGATGACTACAACCTGCCAAAGCTGAGAACACAGTGTGTTAATATAAGCGATAATAGGCTAATTAATGATGAACTTGACCCTGAACCCTTGATGTTGTCCATGCATGCCACGTCTTTAGTCTCGCAGCTGAATGTTGACCAAAAAAATGTATTTGACATAATAACAGGCCGTGTTCTTCGTGGATCGCTTGGCTTTTTCTTTGTCTATGGCCATGGTGGTACTGGCAAAACATTTTTATGGAATGCTATAATTGCAAAGGTAAGGTCTGAGAAGAGGATAGTGCTTGCAGTAGCATCATCTAGTGTAGCGTCTTTGCTATTGCCAAGAGGCCGTACTGCGCACTCGAGATTTAAGATACCTTTTGACATAACAGAGGCTGGGACATGTAGTGTTAAAAGGGGTACTATGCTTGCTGAACTTATACAGGTTGCTTCCCTAATTATATGGGATGAAGCACCGATGACACATCGACGTTGCTTTGAAGCGTTAGATAGAACTATGCGAGATATTCTTTCTAAACATGATCCTAGGAATGTGATCCTTCCATTTGGTGGAAAGCCCGTTGTTCTCGGAGGTGATTTTCGACAGATTTTACCTGTTGTACGCAAGGGCTCGCGGTCCTCCATAGTTGGTGCGTCTATTACGAACTCTAAGTTGTGGCAGCATGTTGCCCGTCTGAAATTGCGGAAGAACATGCGACTTCTTAACCCGTCCTTAGAAGGAAACGAGCGTGATGAACTTGAGAAATTTGGCAAATGGGTCTTAGCCATTGGTGACGGTACTGTACCTACTATAAAAAGGGGGGTGAGCGTGAGCCTTCTTGGGTGACAATTCCTGACGATTTGTTGATTCGTACTACTGGTGATAAAATTGCTGCTCTTGTGTCTGAGGTGTACCCGAACTTCTTGGAAAAATTACCAAAATCCTCTATATTTAGCGTCACGTGCCATTGTCTGCCCAAATAATGTGACAGTTAACGAGCTAAATGCATATATTGTCTCAATGCTTCATGGAGATAGTGTACACTACCTAAGCTGTGACACAATATCAAAATCATCTGAATGCATACCAGATTTTGATCTGCTCTACCCTACAGAGTTTCTTAATTCCATTGATGCAAACAATTTCCCTTGTCATAGGCTTGTGCTAAAGAAAGGTGTTGTAGTAATGCTCTTGCGAAACCTCAATCAGAATATGGGCCTTTGTAATGGCACAAGGCTGATTGTTGTTGAACTTGGGCAGCGTTTTCTGCAGTGCGTAATACTAACAGGCTCTAATACTGGTGAGAAGGTCTTTATACCAAGGACTGCCCTTAATACTACAGATGTCAGATGGCCCTTCACACTGCAGAGAAAACAATTTCCAATTCGAATATGCTATGCAATGATAATAAACAAGAGTCAAGGACAGACCCTATCAAGGGTTGGACTTTACCTCAAAAAACCTGTCTTTACACACGGAAAACTTTATGTTGCTGTTCGGAGATCGACGTCTAGAGGTGGCCTTAGGATTTTAATTGAAAATGATGATGGCTCGTGTGGCTCGCAAACTCGGAACGTAGTTTACAGAGAGGTCCTTGATGCCGTAGACGCGGCGTCAGCCTAGGACTCTTGCCATACGATGCATTTTTGCTCTGTACATAACCTTGCTTATATATATATATATGACTTTAAAAGTCGATTGCTCATCACTTTTGCACTTTTTTTTGCATTTGATCCACTATACCTACTTGATGCGTGTGATATCTTTTGATCTAAGGTGTTTTCATTTTTTATCTGAACCCTTTACAACCCATTAACTGATCTGACCTTTCATTAACGTGTGTTCTAATGATTCCATGTTTCCTTCTATACTCGCAGATGAGGGACGTACTGATTCCCACCCTTATGATTGGAGACTGCAGTGAGCACATATGTGTGCGTGTCTCTAGATTTTGGGACTTTTTATCCTCATGATGAAACAAAGTTGCTGCACACAGATCTGGTGTTGATTGATGAAGAGGTATATATTTTCCTCAAGAATAGATCATGGGTTTTTTTTCCTTTGTTGGAATATTTTTTATAATGTCACTGAATTAGCCATGCGCCCAGCTGTACTACTAAATATCCCAACTTGGGAGCAGTTGTAGGTGGTGATGCTTGCTTATTACAATAGAGTTTCCGCTCCAATGTCTTTAGTTCTAATGCTGCTTTTTGGACAGGGAAACAGCGTACACGCACAGATTTACCCGCGTTTAGATGAGCAGTTTAAGCCTCTGATAAAGGAAGGTGGCGTTTACAACATCTCATATTTCCGAGTCAAGAAATCCAGCAAGTACAGGCCAATACCCAATGACATCATGATCATCTTTACAAGGTGGACTTTAGTAGAGGAGGTTGTTGAAATCCCACCTGCTTTTCCCATGTGTACCTACTCCCTTACTCCCATGGAGCAGCTTCAGTCACGTGTTGACTGCAATGATTGCTTCACAGGTAAATCACTGAACAGACGAGTTTAGCATCTCATAAAGCATTCAACACTTGCTTATGCATTACCGTTACCCAAATTAGATGTCATCGGAGTGGTCATCATGATCTCAAATGTTTCAACGCTATGGGCAAAGTCGCGACAGGCTGACGGCTTGAAGAGAGCTATCACCATTGCCAGCGCGAGGTCAGTTATGCATGCCTATTGTTCACGACATGTTTTTTTGTTTGCCTGTGCAATAGTAGTATCTGTTTGACAGCTTATCTGTGGTACTTGCTTAGCTGAGAACTGTTCTAACTTGCATTTGATTTCACTGGAATGACAGCAGTGCTACAGTTGATGTTGTGCTTTGGGGTGAGCGGGCTACGTCATTCCCGGGCGAACAAGTGCATAAAGATGGGCTGACTTCTCCACAGATTGTGATATTTGTTGGCACTCTTGTCAAGCGCTTGGCAGGTATGTTTGTTGTACTGTTGTGCACGAATTGCTATCTGAATCCTAGACCTGATGACCGGTGTTTCAGACAGGGTATCACTGACAGGCGGTTCAGCATGCAAATGGTACATAAATCCTGAGGTCCCTGAAGAAAAGAACCTTATGGCCAGGTAATATATTGGTGTGGATATTTAATACCTGCGGATGCCAGCCCATCTTTTTCTACATTCTAACGATTGATTTCTCTGCTCGCCGACCTAATTAGAGTGAGAAGCATGCATGAGCCAATTAGATGGGATGAACACGTGACTTCAGGAGAACCCAGAGCTGCTGCCGAACCAAAAAAGGTCTCTGATATCAAGCACCTTCACCCTTTCAAAAATAAGGTACGCTTTTATTACCGTATTTCATACCTCTACCATATCCATGACTTCAGTAGTTACTCACTTTCTCTGCATCTTTTACAGAAAAAAGAGTTTCTTGTCACAGTGACGGTACGAAAGATCGACAGTTCATGGTGGTACAATTCCTGCAGCAAGTGTCTTAGAACAGCCAAGCCTCATGGTGACTCATACAGATGCAGTGGTCCTGACTGTGGTTTCATTGGTGCACCTACCCAAAGGTCAAATAATGTTTACTACCTTCGCTACCTATCTGGCGCTGGGCACCTTGCTCTACACTAATAGGCTTTCTAACCTACTTTCCATGTACCATAGGTACAAACTATCCATTGTTGCTGGAGATGAAACAGGTGATACTGAATTTATTCTCTTTGGACGGACAGCTCAGCGCCTCACAAAAAAGACAGTTGATACTCTCATCGCTGATAATCCGCGTGGTTTCATTCCGGATGAGATCACGAGGCTCCTAGAGAAGGTTTACATATGGAATGTCAGCTTCACTGAGAACACAATAGGTTCTGGCAACGTTTGTTTTCAAGTCAACACAGTCATTGGGGAAATAGACGCTAGCAATGCTCTTCTTCCAATGACACCTACAGGATCACAGTCATCATCATACATGCTCTCTCAAGGTGCAAGCAGCAGCATGCAGAACACTCCTCAGAAAAGTGCCCCCTTAGCTTTGCCTTCACCACCTGCTACTTCAGAGGCTAGCCATGCTTCAAGCACGCCAAGTAAAGCAACTCTTCTCGCGCATGAACCACCGGTGACGCCGCAAAGTGCCATAGACACTACTAAGGATGAGGTAAACCGTTTCTAAGATAAAAGTCAGTAATCTACACATTCATTTTCCAGACAGAAGTATAGTTTATCCATATGTATACCATATGTTTTGACTTCCTCTAACACTACTATATGATGTGTACAATACTCCAGGGAGCTCAAAACCGGACTTTACTGCAAACAGAGGCAGTTTCAGAGCCTATTAGTGCTGTGGCAACACTTGCAGAGTCACCAGCAACGCCACAGGACAGTGGTAGTGCAAATGTGCTCAAGGTAAGGTTTACTCCTGCTGTCATTCCTTTTCTTTCTGAATCACTACATGTAGTGAAGTAGTAGGAGGGAATATAGTTCTGTTTTTTCATCTGATGAGTTGTTGTAACAAGGCTTGTTGTCCTTTTGCCCAGGTTTTGATTAGATTAGTTGTAGTCAGCTCGGCAATCGTGTATATGTATATGTTGTAGGGGTGGCCCAACCCCCCGTGACTGGGCCGTGCAACTAGTCCAACATGTAATAGGCCCAATAGTGTAGAGGAATATACTAGTGTAAATATACCAATGTACCATCATCCTTTGTAAATACTAAGGGGTAGAATGAGGATTTCCCATTCTACCCCACTCATATATATAAACCCCCAGGAGGGGCAAAGGGGGAGGGACCCTCTCATTCTACCAGCTCTCCCACAGATCTAACTCTCCTCTTCTCCTTCTACCAGTCCCCTTGATTCTTGTTTAGCCCGTAGCTACAACAGATGGCGCCATCCGTGGGGACTGGGCAAGAAGTCGCGCACCACCATCGTGAGGAAGATGCGCTCCATGGCCGGGCTGGGATACATCCTAGCACGCTGGATTCCGATCGATTGGAACAAAGATGCCGTCAAAGGTAAGAAGAGGTAGATCCGACAGATCCACCCACCTGGTATGCAAGTATCCATGCAGATCTGATAGATCCATCCACTGTTGAGCACTACTTTGTTGCGTTTAAGCCTTTGTGCGGATTTAGTAGATCTATCGATCTTTCATCCATTGCTAAGTACTGTTCGAGCAGCAAAGTGTCGCGCCGCTCGGCGGTCTGCGGCTTCATCGCCTCTGCGCAGATAGCCTCGCCATACTCCGTCGGACGCCCCGCCTCCGCACCGAAAGGTCTCCGCGTGCCGGCCTCCACGACGCGACCGCTCGCGACGAAGCCTTCGAGCGCTACGCTGCTCCACACCAGCGGCCTCCATGCGGCCGAAGCTGCGGCTCCGACCTCCGCTCACGTTTCACTCGTCTCCGCGCTGTAAACATCAGGTCTTGTCAGCAAAGGAAAGGGTTACTTGCTTCACGCTTTAATGATTAAGTATTATCTGCATGCACTTTTCACGTCTGCATGCACAAGCTTTAAGTACGCAGGAACCCGTCCTTGCATACATGAGTGGCAGCTGCTGTACCTCGGCGACGGCGCCTTCGCCCAGGGAAATGATGTCTCGGCCTCCGCGCGCCTTCGCATCGGCCCCGCGACGGCTTCGCCAGCCTTCGCCCTGGCTCCGCGAGGACTTTGCCAGCCTTCGCAGCGGCACCGCGAGGTCTTTGACGGTTCGTGGTGAGACCTGCTCTGCGCTGACAAAGTCTGGCTCCGGCCTTCGCACGTCGCCACGGCGCACGGCGGGGCCTTCTTCGCGCTGACAAACTTCACGTGCATCCATCCACATGCAACTAGTTATTCCCCAGTATCCATTCGCATGCATGCACTCATACATCTACTCGTTGTTGCGTCCATTTCTTCGTGCATGCATGCAGCACGTCCATTTCCTACATCTATCCATCCATGAATTTTGGACACTATTGGACCCATGCATTCACGAAATTCCAGTTTTGACCCCCCGGGAAAAAATTTTCAAAACTGGACCCCTGTCCACCGCGGGATCGCCACGCACCGCCACCTGTCCCGGTCGTGCGGTACCAGACCGCACGACCGGGCTGCCACCGTGCCACCTCCCGGGCGAACGCGCGTCTGCCGCCTCGCCGCACGACCGCGGCGCCTGAGCGCGCGAAGGCCCGGCCGAGCGCGCGACCGCGACTCCCAGCGCGCGATTCCCCGCCCCCACCGCGCAATTCCCCGCCCCCACCGCGCGTCTGCCCGCCGAGCGCACGATGCCGTTCCCCGAGCGCGCGTTTATCCTTCCGACCGCACGAATCAAAGCCGGGGCCGCACGTCTCGTCAGCACCGCCAAAAGCAGAGAAATGCATCACGAGCTGCTCTTTTTTGACCTCTACGTGGACACACGTCTGTAGGAGCTTTGCATAGCCCCTCTTCGTATTCTCATTCAGCAGCCTTAAAGAGGTTGAATAGCAGCGCAAAGAAACTCATTTGCAGTTCGCGGTGGAGTTGAAGTGAAGACAGAGCGAGAGAGCGAGTGAAGAGAGGAAAAAAGAGAGTGGAAACTCAGGATTTTGAGTTGGTTTTGTTTGGAATCAATGGATTTTGCAAATACAAAAGTTGTAGATCGTCTCGCGAGCTTCAAGAAGAGGTAATTTTTGCCCCCGTGCAAGTAATTTTCTGCGAATGTCATTAGCCTGTAATTAGCAAAACCGTGTATCATTAATGTTTGTTATAAGCCAATCTTTGATACGGTGTGTATGTGTACGTAAACATGGTGTGTATGCCAATCCACATATGATGCATGCTTTATTGTAGTGTAGATAATGTCGTATTTTATGTTGAAGTTACGTATTGTAATGTAGTTAGTTTTTGCTGAAGAAAAGTGAGGAGCGAAACCCGGAAGAGTTGAATTGTTTTCGTTTGGAATCAGTGGATTTGGCAAGTAGAAAAGTTGTAGATCGTCTCGTGAGCATCAACAAGAGGTAAGTTTTGTGCCCATGCAACTATAATTTTATGTATGTCATTAGGCCTTAATTAACGAAATCATCTTGTGTTACTGTTATTTTATGTCAATCTTTTATACGCTATGTATGTATAGCAAATCTTGCATATGTTTAGCATGATGTATTGTAGTGTATATAGGGTTTCATTTTTTTGTGAACATACGTACTGTAAAGTAGTTTCAGTTAGGTGGAAAATATGAAGTTGTAGTGTGTAGACGTTGAGATAACACATATTTATGTTAGAGCAATTGTAGGTGATAACAATAGTACTAGGATTAAAATAAATTAGAAATAAATTTGGTAGATTAGAAATAATGGAGGGTGAAATATTTATGTTGGAGCATTTGTAGGTGGTAAATTTGTAGTAGTTAGATTAGAGACAATTTGTATAATTAGTATGCTTAGTGAATGACCGTAGTATGAAGGTCATTTGATGGAAAAAAATGATATGTATATTTAATTTGATGTATGGTACAATTAGAAAGTGAAATAGTTACAAATAAATCGTAGATTTAGAAATACAAAACATATAATAATCGAAACTGTTAATTACATGATACGATTGTTACATGCTGTGTACTAAAATGGTTGATTATGCACTTATGTTAGGTACGCAATGGCTGGCATTGAACAATTGATGGTGTTTTATGGGAGTGGTCTCGTACGTGATGGGCCGTATGGGGCGGACCTGTCAAATTGCGAGCGGACCGTGATCCGGGCACCCGGTCTGAGCGCCATGAGCTTGTCTGAGCTACGGAGGTGTGTCCGTTCAGCGTTCGATCGACAGACCGCAAGGAAGAAGTTACGGATCGAGGCAGTCTATGCCTCAATGGTGGACGACGGAAGGGGGAGCATATGACAACTTCTGAAGGTGACCAATGACGCCTCATGGGCGAACTACATGGAGGTCGTGCGCAACCCTGATGCTGCGATATATGGGAGGCCAATGGTGTATGTCGAGTTCGTGGAGAGGGCAGAATCATCAGGCATGGTTGGTTCAGATGCCGCTGGTGGAGATGAAGTGGCCGGCGGTCATGAAGACCCTTTTGCGGGAGAACATGTGGGCGAGGAAGTGGGTGATGAAGACGACAGGAGGCGTGCGCAGAATTTCCAGCCCAACGAAGGTGTGCACGACAGGTGGTGGGCCGCCCGTATTGACTGTCATGAGTATCTTGGGGACCGGGTGGAAGAAGAGGACAGCGAGGAGGATAAGGAGGTTGACATAGGCAGCTCTGGAGAGGACGAGGATGGCGAAGGTGCAACTGGAGGGGTGGTAGGTCGTGTTGTGACCACGGACGGTGCGTACGTGTCGTCCAGACTGGACGACATCGCAGCGGCAGCCCTAGTTCTGCCACAGGCAGAGGAGGGAGAATGGGGGTTCAGCGAGGGCGCACTGTATTTGGGGCAGTGCTTCCGTAATAAGAGTGCTGTCCAGCAGGCTATTGCTAGACATGCCGTCAACATAAGCCGGACGTATCGGGTCCACAAGTCAAAGCCGGACACATACGTCGTGAAGTGTGTTGACGGGTCATGTGGTGGCAAAGTCCGTGCACAACGGTACAAGGGCGTTGGCACGGAGTTCCGGATAACGGTGCTCCAAGATCACAGTTGCGAGCTTGCGGGGCCAGTACATAGGCACCGCAACATGACATCACGTTATGTTGCGGAGGTGGTCACGCACCTCGTCCAGGCGGATGTGTCAATTACCCCGAAGGTTCTGATGGTAGAAGTAGCGAACACGGCGGGGTACGAAGTGAGCTACAAGAAGGTGTGGCGGGCGAAGCGAAAGGTGCTGCACGGTATGTATGGGACGTACGAGGAGGCGTACGACCTGGTCCCAAGAATGCTGAATCAAATTGCACAATCAAACCTAGGCACTTACATAAACAGGCAGGAGAGGGTCCATTGTACGGAGGGCCTGAACTGTTTCATTCTTGACAGAGTGTTCTGGGCCTTCCATCAGGCGATACAAGGGTTCAGGTGGTGCCGTCCAGTGCTAACCGTAGATGGGACGTTCCTATCCGGCAAGTACAAGGGCACTATCCTTACCGCAGTTGCAGCCGATGCAAATGAGTAGTTACTCCCAATGGCATTTGCAATTGTGGAGAACGAGAATACAGATAGCTGGCTTTGGTTTCTTTGCAATTTGAAGAATGCCGTAGTGCAAGACAGGCCTGAAGTGTGCCTTATCTCCGACCGCAATGCAGGCTTGCTGTCTGCGTTGCGAACGTTGCACAATGGGACGCAGGCCCCCGTCCAGTGGACTGATGTGAAGAACCGCTGGTGCATGAGGCATATTGCAGCGAACTTCCACAGAAGGTTCCGTAGCAAGGACCTCATGAAGATGTTCAAGAAGCTATGCATGCAGAACCAGAAGCGGAAGTTCGACGCCCTACGGAAGCAGCTCGATCAGGAGGCTACGAAGCATGTGCATGCAGAAGCAGGGGCCGTGGAGGGAGGCTCCACAAGAGTCGCGGTATTCTCACAATGGGTTCCGTCCAATGCACCTGACTTGGAAATGTGGTCTTTGTTGCACGACACCGGTGGGGCGAGGTATGGGATCATGACAACCAACATGTCCGAGGTTTACAATGGTGTATTGAAGGGCGTCAGATCCCTGCCGATCACGGCAATTGTGGCCGAGACCTGGAACCGTACCGTCGGGTACTTTGTGAATAGAGCCAGGATGGCGCAGAAGCACGTTGAGGAAAACAAGCAATACTCTGAGGTCATGCAGGCCTTCATGGACAGGAAGATGGAGAAGGCTCGAACCCACATTGCTCAGCCCATTGATGGCTTAAGGAGGAAGTTTGAGGTCCGCCTAAGGCAGAAGTATGTCATGGGTCACATTAGAGGGGAGCGCAAGCAGGTATGCACGATTGGTGATGAAGCATCTTGCACCTGCAACAAGCCCCAGCTTCTGCACAAGCCATGCTCCCATGTGTACGCGGCCTGCGCTGTATGGAACCAGGCGTCGACACAGTACATCTCCAAATACTACGACATGCAGCACTTGTATGCAACCTGGAGTGCAGAGTTCCATTCCTACGGGGTAGACATGCACTACAGGGAATTATGGCCGGGGGAGATAAAGTGGGTGCCCAACGATGCACTGAAGCATGTCGGTCGTGGAAGACGACAAAGCCGTCGCATCCGCAACGACATGGATGAGAGCCAGCGAGGGGATCGTGTTCGGCGCCCGAAGTGTAGGCTATGCAAGACCTTTGGCCACTCCCTCAGTCAGTGCCCAAACAGGCCGGCATCAAGCAACGCTCCGTAGTACCAACCACAATCCATATGTAATGTATTATTCAGGAGGTGTACGCTTAATTGTTGGCTCGATGGTGTAGCTATGTATTGCACATTACCATGTTATGTATATTTTCGCACATTCCATATGTTTCCTTGTCGTGTGGGTCATATTCGTGTGCACATTTTATGTATGTTTTTGTACATTCCGTACGTTTCCCTGTCATAACATTTGTTGTTAATTATGTTGTTATTTGTTGCACATTTTGTTGTAATGTACACTAACTTGTTATCCTTCTTTGGCAGGACATGGCGTTCGAGCTGCTAGAGCCCCGTTGGGACGAGCACCACCGATGCCATGTGTGGTTGTCGGCACCCGCACACGGGCCTCCTTGCTTCGTCCTTAGGGGCCCCCGAGAGAACTGGCGTCTCGACCATCGGTACATCCCACTACTGCGGGACACCGGTCTGCTGCCCATTGCCCACATGTTGGATCTACCGCATGGGTTCCAGTACGATGCGCCACTGTTGTCAGCACTCGTTGATTGATGGAGGCCGGAGACTCACACCTTCCACTTCCGGTGGGGGAGATGACGGTTACTCTGCAGGACGTCACGATGATTACAGGTCTACCCATCCGTGGTGCTGCTGTGGTGCCACCCCCAAAGGCAGCAGATTGGAAGGTCCGTCTGGGTCACCGGTTTGGTCATGCGATCCGAGACAACGCAGCTGGGGTGCCACATGGATGGCTTCGTCGCTTCATGACCTGTCCTGCAGACGCAGATGAGGTCGCGGTGCGGATGCACTTCGTTGCATACCTGCTATATCTGTTCGGGTACGTCTTGTTCCCTAGCACGACAGGAGACTCCGTGCAGCCTAGCTACATACCGCTAGCGGAGTCCTTGGCGGATGGCTGGCCTGGTCAGCAGCCACAGTATAGCTGGGGATCAGCAGTCCTTAGCTCCACATACCGAGGCTTGTGTGACGCCTGGCAGCGTGCCGCGGCCAGCGAGCCGGTCCTAGCCGCCTGCTACCTTCTCCTTCAGTTGTGGTCATGGGAACACTTTCCCGTTGGCAGGCCTGACTTTGGTCGTCGTGTGCACCCTTATGACCTCATCCCGCAGTTGTATGGTGGCGACGACCCCGTTGATGCGCCCACAATGGGTACACGTTGGACGCATGGTCAGTTGAGGTGGGCCAGGGAGAGACCGAGACGTGCGTACTCGGATTTCCACCAGAGGTTTGAGCTTCTGGCATTTGGCGACGTAGACTGGTGGCCATGGTCTCCACAGTTAATTGCGAACACGGCCCCCCACGGCTTGTCATATCAGTGCGAGCGAGATCAGAGGTACTGGATGACGACCTGCCACTTGGTGTTCGCGCACTACGTCGAGCCATACAGCCCACACCGAGTCATGAGACAGTTCGGGCTGTACCAGCATGTCCCTCCCATGGCAGGACGCCCTCTTGCGGAGGAGTTCCACCGGTATGTCAGTACACCCCAAATTTAATTACCGCATTAGTGTCAATGTCAGTACCGTACTGATTGTGTAATGTCTCAATGGACTTGCAGGCAATCGAGGAGAGGGCGAGCGACCGAAGACTGGAGAGACACACAGCGGACGTGGACAGACATGTGGTCTGACCATGCGCATACGATGCTTGTGGATGAGACACGGCCGTACGACCCGGACGACCCCGCGCCGTATAGGGCATACCTTGACTGGTACGCTCCACGCACCCGCTGTAGGCTTACTGCAGGGGAGCCGCCACAACCTCCACTTCATGCTGTTCACGAGGCGGCTATACAGGAAGGTCCAGACCGTCATCTAGCGGCACGGGTCGACCAGGCGGTACGAGAGTACTGTGTCATTACACAATGCAGGATTACATTTGAACTGACTATTTGTTTCACTGCAGGTGGACCGGCTACATCGTATCGACATCGAGGCTAATGAGGCTATACGACATAGGAAGTCAAATACCGAATCTCGGTGGGTAAGTTATATGCGCAGCATCAGCGAAAGGGCAAGGGGTGCGATACGGGGCTTGAGTTGTGGTCGCCACCGAGATGACGTTGTTGGTACACGAGGTGGCGGACGTGGCCAGGGACCACCACCTCCCTCCGCGCCTCCGTCAGCACCAGGATCAGCACGGCCATCCTCGGCCTCCACGCGCTTCGGCCAGGCGGTTCGACAATTGGCAACTATTTGTTTATGCACTCATTTACCATTTATGTCTAACCACATGTTCGTCTTGCAGCAATTGCGACAGGATAGCACGCTGCTACGGAGGGCGACGTCATCACGGAGGTCGACATCGCCGCACGAACCAGAGGGGCCGTCCGAGAGTCGGCCAAGCTACGGTCGCTCGGCCTCCACGCGCTTCGGCCCGGCGGTTCGACAATTGTCAACTATTTGTTCATGCACTCATTTACCATTTATGTCTAACCACATGTTCGTCTTGCAGCAATTGCGACGGGATAGCACGTCGCAACGGGCATCGTCATCACGGAGGGCGACGGACGAGCGACCGCGCTCTCCAGGACGACGGGGGCCCACTCCAGACAGCGCCCCTGACTCGCCGGACCAACCAGAGGGGCAGATGCCCTCGTATCTCCCGGGACAGGTGCAGACCAACCTATATGACCGGGACAGGTGGGTTCTGCCGACCTATCAAGGCATGACATCGCACGAGTACATGGGGGACTACCCGTCGACATCCTCATTTCACCAGCCACATACCCCGGTATGCACTAACATTGTAAGCTAAACAGGTGTATTTCATTATGAACAATTTTCGTACTTTCCATTGCCTAATTCAGTTGTACCATCTAAGCAGGACGTAGCCACCTCCTCCGATTGGGTGAGCTCTATGCTTTATGACCAGCCGTCGCAACAGTCCACAGAGTTGTACCCACCGCCGCCTCGGCCACACCCCTCGCACTACGATCTTCGCGATGCACCGCGCTCCCCTAGTAGGTTCACCTTCTCAGAGGATCATATGCGCCGTACGAGGCGGCGACGAGGAGATGATGAATGAATTTTTTAAATTGTGCTTTTGTAATTTTTGTGATGTTTTTCACGTGCTTGATGGTTTGATGTTCAAAGATGGTTTCCAGTATAAAAGGGTTGCTCTAAGTTCTTTGATTTACTACGGCATACAACCAACTGAGAGATGACAACACGGGGTAGCGGGAGACAACATGAAACAACTCATACATTTCACGTACATGACATGTAGCAAGTAGTACAACCACCAACACACCAACGAACACAACAACTAAAATACAACACAACCGTACATAAAACATTACCAAAAGAGCTTGACGACAACATAGCGTAAAACATTGCGAACATACACGAGGAGAACCTCCAGCACTACAACTTGAGGATAACAATACACACAAGAAACAAAATACCACACAACATAACATTTATCTTCCACTCTAGTCTGTCGAAACGATGCCGCATCCCGACGGGGTCGCAACTCCCCACGACAACTCTCTCACGGCGAACACTGTCTGTCCTATTTCCCATTTCATCCTCCCACACCCAGAATCGGCAACCACCATGAGCTTCCTGCGATTCCATGACAAGAAGTTTTTTAAACATACAACCGTGATTTCAACGAACCCGAAACAATCTGACTCACCGAGTGATTGGGGCACTTGTAGTAGTGTCGCCCAGGATTCGCGGCCGTCTGTGATGTCCTACGTCTAACCAAGATGTTGCAATTTGGGCACATCACCGTGGGTGCCCATGAAGACGTGCTGAGCTGACTCATTGCCTAGTCTGGGGGAGTGAGCACGAAAGAAAACTACACAGATTGTGAACAACTAACTCAGGAGGTGACTGATAACATGGCCGGGGAGTATGTGAGGGATGGCTCCGTTTTATAGGCTGTGTGGGGGGGGCAGCCTCACGCACAAAGACCACATACAACACAAATCTGGACCCCACACCATGCTCAATGCGGAGACAAAACATGCCAGCTTTGCGCAGTGACCTCATAAAAAAGGGGCAGCTTTGCTCAGTGACATGACAAAAGAGGGCAGCTTTGCCCAGTAACATGACAAAACAGTGCAGCTTTGCCCAGTGACTTCACAAAACGGGCCAACTTTGCGCAGTGACTTGACAAAATGGGCCAGCTTTCCGCAGTGACATGTCAAAAGAGGCCAGCTTTCCGCAGTAACTTGACAAAAGAGGCCACCTTTGCCAAGTGGGATGACAAAACGAGGCATCTTTGCTCAGTATTGCATTTTTTCTAGCTTGTGATAACAACTCCACAAAGATAACAACCAATCCATCACATACTTAACAACGTTGCACATTACATCGCTACGGAAAGAGGCCACAGCATATGAAGGTCACATAAAATGAAGGCGTCACACACTTATAACACGAAACAACACATACATTGCACATACAGAATTTATGGAAAGAAGTACACCCAACATTTTAAATCAACGCATACATGAACTACAATACGACACAACAATAACCCTCGTTACCTACATGCCAAACGAGCCTCGTGGCACCCACATGGAGAATTGCTGGGGGGCCGCCTCGGACGTGGCTGGCCGTCGTGGGAGTGGCATGCACATATGCAGCTCGGGTTCGCACAGCAACATGTGGGATCATAAGAGCTTGCTATATTCACGACCTCCTCGTTGCCCCTCTCGCGTTTCATCTGTTCGCGGAGGTCGTTGTTCTCCTCAGTGAGGCTCTCCATTCGGTACTCCAAGCCCCATATTCGAGCCCATAATGTATCCACATAACGATCAACATACCGTTCATGAGGAGGGTCGATCCAGCGGGAGAAGTCGCATTTTGCCATCTGCAAAAAAAAGGACGGTTAACTTCGCGGGTCCATAAGCAATACAAAAATGTAATATTACTAAATTGTACCCCGGAGCGTGAGCATCGGAAGAAACGTCGCCCGCCATCGTTCGGGGAATCCAAGATCTGGACGACCGCGTACTCATTGTGTCTGCATTTCGGCCACGCTGGTTGAGCACGCCGACTTGGCATCAATCGGTACTGTGGACCGAACATATCCCTCCTTTCTAAGGGAATGTCGTCCTTCGGTGACCCAAATCCCACTGGCCCCTCGTCTTCCGACATGGTTTGTTCAAGCACGAAAGACAGGGTACTTCAAGCACGAAAGACAGGGTACTTCTTTGTTCGACTCAACAATGTGCTGGGACCCCAACCGTGCTACTTATACCAACCGAGACAACTTGCTGCATTCCCCTCAAACGAATCAAAGGACGGTTCTTCGCACAGACGTGACATAACGGGGCATCTTTGCTCTGAGAGATGACAGAACAGGTCTGCTTTCGCAGTGAAATGACAACACGGGGCAGCTTTGCTCAGTGACATGACAACACGGGGCAGCTTTGCTCAAAGAGATGACAGAGGACAGCTTTTCGCAGTGACATTACTAAAGAGAGCAGCTGTGCTCAGTCAAATGACAAAAATAGGTCAGCTTTGCTCTTTGAGATGACAATACATGGCAGCTGTGCTCAGAGACATGACATAACGGGGGAGCTTTGCTCAGTGAGATGACAAAAGATGCCAGCTTTGCGCAGTGACATGATAAAACGGGGCAGCTTTGCTCAGAGACATGACAGAACGGGGCAGCTTTGCTCAGTGAGATGCCAAAACATGCCAGCTTTGCGCAGTGACATGATAAAACGGGGCAGCTTTGCTCAGAGTCATGACAGAACGGGGCAGCTTTGCTCAGTGATATGACAAAACATGCCAGCTTTGCGTAGCGACATGACAAAACATGCCAGCTTTGGGCAGTGACAGTACTAAAGAGGGCATCTTTTCTCAGTGACATGACAACAAGAGGACAGCTTTGCTCAGTGAGATGACAATTCAGGGCAGCTTTGCTCAGAGACATTACAAAACAGGACCTTTTTTCAGTGATACCGCAGCACTCCCATCTTTACTCACTGCTACCACCACGCGGACCAGCTTTACTCACTGCTACCCTATAAATTCGTATGCATTCCATTTCGCAGCAAACATTGCCCATCCAAACCCCATACTACATCGCGCTTCCCTCACCCAACCGGGATGGACAAAGGCAAGAAGAAGCAATGGGACAAGATGGTGAAGGATTGGGAGGAGACCCGTGACATAGCACGGTCAGCTGCGGCCCGCGATGCCGCACGCGATGAGAAAATAAGGGCGATACAGGCCCGGGTAGAACAAGCCCATCGTGCTACGATGAAAGGTCCCCCCCAGAGCGCCCGCGTAGCAAAAACCCCATCCCGGACGTCCCCACCGAGCGTTCGCCACAACTACCACATGAGGGGGAGACACCTCCCCTTTGTTGGTGCGGGGACGTGTGCAAGTTCTTCAAGTCTAAGCACAACATCAGTCTAGGTATGCGTTACTGGGGTTGCGCAAACTACTCTAGTGACTACCCCAACCGCCGTTTTGACACCACAACCTATCGGCAGCCGGTAACAATATCTTTTCTCCTTTTCCCCTACCTTTTCTCCTTCACAGCTCGCACTAACAATATCTCCCATGTATTTACAGTCTCCGGAGCCCCTGTGTGGCTACCGCAAATGGATCGATCTTGAGATCCACCCTGAGGACCAATGGACCCTCGACTTCGAGGAGTGGAATGTCACAAAGGAGAAGGAGTTGCTGGAGGAGGAGCGCCGCAAGCACGAGCACACCCTGCGTATACAGCGCGAGACGCAAGCTCATCTTGAAGCGTGCACGCGTAGGGAGCGGGAGGCTCGCGAGATGGAGCGCGAGAGAAAAAGGGAAATTGCGGCTAAGGCAAAAGAGGTCGCGGAGGAGTTCAACGCCAAGCGAGCAAGGAAGGGAAAGTGGCCCCGGTCCACACAGTAGGTCGTACGAGCAGTTGGGTGGGTTAGTCGCATATCATGCTATATGTTATGCATGTAATAAAAGTCTACGCGGCATGTTACTCCCAACTGTATTATGAAGTTCAATATCTCGTATTTTCGCATTCCATGATTCACGTATCACCTCATTTAACAATATTAACATAGCGCTCCTCACCGTACACGAATTCTCACTAACCTTCGAAATATCACTTACCACTTTATGTCTCGACCGGTCTACGGTCAATCTTTCCTAAAAAAAATTTACCAAAATTTTTTATGCATGTACAACTTACAATGAACATAAACTTTTATTACAACTTTATCTGATTTTTACCTAGTTTATAACTACAAAATTGCCAAATCTGAAAACAATCACGGAGATTGCAAACCCTAAGAAACAGACCAAACCCTAAAATTCACTTACCACTTTATGTATCGACCGTTCTACGGTCAATCTTTCCTAAAAAAAATTTACCAAACTTTTTTATGCATCTACAACTTACAATGAACATAATCTTTTATTACAACTTTATCTGATCTTTATCCAGTTTATAGCTACAAAATTGACAAAACTGAAAACAATCACAAAGATTGCAAACCCTAACTACAGACCAAACCCTAAAATTCACTTACCACTTTATGTATCGATCGTTCTACGGTCAATCGTTCCTAAAAAAATTTTACCCAAATTTTTTATGCATCTACAACATATAATCAACATAAACTTGTTTTACAATTTTTTCAAATTTTTTTCTGATTCACAACTACAAAATTAACAAAACTTATAATCATACGTGTTCAATATCACTTTCCTTCATTTCCTCCAATTGTTCATATCACATTTGTGCTCAAAAAAATTTTCTTTAAATTACTTCCAATAAAACAACATACCATGATCGAAATTTGTTATTGTCAGTTGAACACATTTTTCACGGTCATCAATATATGAAAATCACAAATAAGCTAATCGTTACTTCACAAAAATTCCTTTCGTACTCTACCAAACAATATTTTAAATTTTCAAAATTACACAAAAAATTACACAAGCAGTACAGTGAACTCCACTTCAAATTCATATTTTTTCACTCATTTTATATATACAAATATAATTTTTTAAATAATAACTTTACATATGCATAAATATATAACTTTATATATGCATCAATATATATACACAGTACATTCGGGTAAGGAATCTCGCGCTGGCGAAGCAGTCGCGCGGTCGGGCCAGGGAGTCGCGCGCTCGGCGGGAGATCGTGCGGTCAGGGCAGCAGACCCCGCGGTCGGGCGACGAGGCAGCCGGTCGTGCGGTACCCGACCGCACGACCGGGCGACGTGGCGGCAGCGGAGAGACGCGCGGTGAGGAGGGGTATAGTTTTGGAATTTATTTCAAAAGGGGGCCAAAAATGGAAATTAAATTGTTTAGGGGTCCAACAGTGTCCAAATTTCTCCATCCATGCATGTGTGCACCCATTTCTTTGTGCATGCACGCGGAACGTTCATTTCCTGCGCCCGCATGCATAGGCCTCTCTCTCTCTCTCTCTCCTAGCGGCGCCCTCGTCTGGCGCCATGCCGGAAGCTGCCTCGTGCTGCGTCTCGTCTCCGCCCGTAGACGTGCGATGTGAGCAGGCGGCCGCGGGTGATGGCGCTACGGCGCGCGTCTGCCGGGGAAGACTAGCCCCGTCTTCCGCGCCACGCTCCTCGGCGAGGTCCCGGCGAGCGGCGTCCTCGTCCAACGCCCAGCATGGAGCCTGCTTCGGACGCCTCGGTGAGGTCTTCGAAGTAGGCCGGGCATTGGTGATGGCATCTTCACAGCCTCCGCGTGGCGTTGCGTCTGCCCCTCGGCCGGGGAGTCCGCGCTCCGCGTCGTCGACCGCCCCGCCTCAGAAGCCTCTGCGTCGTCGAAGTCTGCCTTCCACGTCGTCGAGCGCGTGAAATATTGACGGAGAGCGAGGCGTCCTTCAGCTGGCCCTAGCCACAGCGTCGACAGCACAAGGCACTAGGGAGTCAGTCGTATACAAGCGCCCTCCGCTTCGCGCCACTTTATGCTGCGGCGTTCCAGCCCGCAGTGCTTTCCGCGCGAAGCCTTCACCTCGACGATGCGAGCACTTCGCCCACCTCCGCCTCGCCTCCGCAAGGACTTCGCCGG
Source organism: Dendrocalamus latiflorus (assembly GCA_017311315.1). NCBI lineage: Eukaryota > Viridiplantae > Streptophyta > Magnoliopsida > Poales > Poaceae > Dendrocalamus > Dendrocalamus latiflorus. The sequence goes on along the minus strand of CM029643.1, from coordinate 26,916,876 downwards.
CCTTCGTCTCCCCTCCGAAGTACTGGATATCCATCTGTATGCATGGCTACGTATACATCCGTATGCGCGGTTCGAAAAGGACGAAGCCAGCGTCGACGAAGCCACGGCGGCGTTCCGCGTCTTCAACTCCGACGCCAACGGGTGCAGCGACGTCTGCCCCCGAGCGGCGCCGAGCCTCCGCGCAGGACCTCGCGCCGCAACCTGGGCTTCGCCGAGTCTTCATGGTGGCTCGGCGACGGCGTCTTCGCAGCGAGGTTACTCCGCGCAAGCCTCCGGCCTGCTCCACGTCGCCTGAGTCCAATCGCGCGGCTGGGTGCCCGAATTTTTTGTATTTAAGCCCTTTTTTTGAAAAATATTCACATTTAGACCCCTGGTGGTTTTAATTCCGTTTTTGGACCCAGGGGGTCGGAGCCGTGACCCACGGCGCCGAGGTAACACGTCTCGGCGCCGTGGTCCATGGCTCCGAGGTCGCAGGCCCGCTCCAGCCTGGTGGCCTGCGTGGCGCTGACGTGGCAGCACCTCGGCGCCGTGGATCGTGGCTCCGAGCTCGGAGCCGTGGGTCGTGGCGCCGAGCTCGAAGCCGTGGGTCGTGGCGCCGAGACGCCTGCCACGTGGCACCGAGCTCCCTGCCACGTCTGCAGACACTCGGCGTCTAGGGTTTGCACCGATCAGGCTTTACGTTGTCGCAAAAAAAATTACTAGTTGTATTTTGTTAATTTGAACTGTAATGATTATAAGTTTTGTTAATTTTGTTGTTGTGAATTACAAAACAATTTGAAAAAATTGTAAAACAAGTTTATGTTGATTGGCTCGTTGTAGATGCATAAAAAAATATGGTAATTTTTTTTAGGAACGATTGTGCGTAGAACGGACGATATATAAAATGGTAAGTGTCTTTTAAGGTTTGATTCCCGTGGTTTTTGCAAGGTTTGTTATTTTGTAGTTGTAATATGGGAACGAATCTGATGAAGTCGTAATAAAAATTTATGTTCATTGCAGGTTGGACATGCAAACCAAATTAAGCTAAATTTTTTTGCCGAAGGATTGAGCGTAGAAATATCGATGCATATAGTGGTAAGTGATATTTCGAAGGTGAGTGATATTTTGACATGGCAGGCATGTGGCATGTGTGCAACTCTGTACTTCTAATGTTCAGAATTCCACCACTAGTCCTAACATGCATGCCTTAGGGAAAATAACTTGCTGGGTCTATTACATTTTGTCTATTGGGTGTAGCGTGGTTGTTTCCCCTTTTTGTCACGCCCTGAAGATGGCTCCGCTGCATCCTTCTTCCTGTCACTCTTGGTCTTGAGAGCTGCCTCCCGAGCTTGAAGCTCCTCCTCCTGACGCTTGATGGCAGCTTCACGCAGACTTAACTGCTCCCGCCTCCTTTGCAGCTCATTTTCCTTGCCCTTCAGACGGATTTGGTCCACCCTCACGCGACGCTCTTGGTCAAGCCGCATCTGTCGTTCCACCTCGCGAGCCTGAGTCATCTTGACAAAGTATTGTGCTTTGTTTTCCACCTCCACTGCCCGGTTATTTGGCCATGCCGGCGACACCCGATCCACCCATTCGATGAACCTGCAAGCCTATGTGTGGCGTGGTAGATGTCATCGATCAAGTTGAAAAAAGATAACGAGAAACAAATGATTTAGTTGTGGTCGTTACCACGAAGTCGTCATCCAGGTCAGGACATTTGAAGAACCTACGGCCGTATTTGGCTCGTTGTACTCGATCAGTCCAGACTCCCAACATCGTCCTAAAGCCGCAATGGCACTTCGGGCGCTCATGCCACTCCGGCACTCCAAATGGGTCGGACCTCCAGGAAGACATTGTTGTGTAGTAGTATTGTGATGCCTTGGGGAGGAGATGTGGTATGGAAGACATAGGAGGGAGGCCTTTATGTAGGCAGGTTATATGGTGCAGTGGGCATAGTCCATGGAGAGGATATTTTCGCTTTTCCTGGATTCCAGTGTAGCAATAAATGGCCCTATGTAGGCTTTTCAGAGACTATAGTCTCGTAATTCCAGTGTAGCCTTTTCAGAGATTGGACCATTCAAAGCCTAGAAAGCTAAAGACCTACGCCCCTATATGTGTACAGGCCTACAGGCCTACTCCTGTAAAGGCTAAAGACCTACGCCCCTATATGTGTACAGGCCTACAGGCCTACTCCTGTAAAGGCTAAAGACCTACGCCCTATATGTGTACAGGCTAAAGGCCTACTCCGTCACTGCGCAAAGCTGGCATATGCTGCCTCGTTTTGTCATGTCACTGAGCAAAATCTGAACTCTTTTGTCATGTCACTGAGCAAAGCTGCCCTCTTTTGTCATCTCACTGAGCAAAAGCTGACCTCTTGTGTCATGTCCCTGAGCAAAGCAGGGGCGTGTTGTCATGTCCCTGAGCAAAAGCCTCTTTTTTTTGTGGTCACTGCATTAAGCTGCCCCGTTGGCTATAAGTAGCAGGGTTGGGGTCCCATGACATTGTGAATCGAACAAAGTAGTACCCTCTCTTTCGTGGTGAAACATACCATGTCTGAAGTCGAGGGGCCAGTGGGATTTGGGTCACCGAAGGACGACATTCCCTTAGAAACGAGGGATATGTTCGGTCCGCAGTACCGATTGATACCAAGCCGGCGTGCTCAACCACCGTGGCCGAAATGCAGACACAATGAGTACGCGGTCGTCCAGATCTTGGATTCCCCGAACGATGGCGGGCGACGTTTCTTCCGATGCTCACGCTCCGGGGTACAAATTAGTAATGTTACATTTTGTATTGCTTATGGACCCTCGATGTTTACCGTCATTTTGAACATCCACACTATTGGAGTCCCCGCAGACTTCTTCAACGTTGCTAGATGGAGCAACGGGAGGAACACCAACATTATCAGGAATGTCTCCTGCATCATAAGCACGAAAACGATGGGATTGAGACAAAAAAAAGCAATGACGACAAAAGGCTAAAGTGTTGCTCGACACTTACTGGGATGATTCTGGGTCAATCCCATCTCCTGAGGGGCCGCCACGACATCATCAGTCCGACATTCAACTCGAACTGGTTGAGAAATCTGAACCTCGTTAGGGGCAGATAGAGCATCGGGCACCTCAGGCACTTCTTCCACATCCACCGCAAGATCCAGTAACGGAGGGTCAAAGGGTGCCTGATCACCTAGTTCTGGTGAATAACCGTGAGGGGTTGGTTCAATAGACACCTTCCGCACAACAAGGTCCAAACATTTTAACTCATTCCTCATAACCACTTTGACATATTTGTCCCACTCATCCTCACAACCAATTAAGATCAACCACCTGAGAATTGTGTCTTTCGAACCGAAGTGAAGTAACCCCTCAACTGTGATGCTCTCCTCGTTTCCATGACAATGTAGCTTCTCCCGGGCCCTAGCAACCAACTCACTAAACGACGGCCGATCACTGAACATCAGAGGCACCCTTTGCATTTCAACAAATTGAACATTTCCATAATCATCACTTGTCACACTGCCTCCATGATATAGGGTTACTACGTTGTCCATCTAGTTCATACACAAAACCAAACTCAATACCTTTAAGCGAAATTTTGGATAAATCACATGCATACTTGTTTAAGCAATAAAATATCTAAATGAACCCTTTCCCATTCAAACATCTATATATCTAATACGATCCAGATATAGTCACATGAGATTTTCAGTTATAATATGCAGCCTACAATGTCTTTTTTGGAGTCAAACAGAACCACCAATATTTATCTAGATATTGTATTAATCACACCAAAAGTCTAAAATCATTATGCCTTCTCGTAGGTACCATAGATATGGAGTGAACATTAAGCGACAGTGTGTAACATATGTGGAAAAAAATTCACGATATACTAGAGATTCACCTTGAACGCTTGCGGGGGCCGGGGAGGCGGTGGCGGCCGGGGAGGCGGCGTGGGCCGGGCAGGCGCTGCCGGCCCGGGGAGGCGGCCGGGGCGGGGAGGCGGCGGGGAGGCGGCCGGGGCGGGGAGGCGGCGGGGGCCGGGAAGGCGGCGGGGAGACGGCCGGGCCGGGGAGGCGGTGGCGGCCGGGGAGGCGGCGTGGGCCGGGGAGGCGGCGGGGGCCGGGAAGGCGGCGGGGAGGCGGCCGGGGCGGGGAGGCGGCCGGGCCGGGGAGGCGCTGGCGGCGCGAGCCGGGGAGGCGGTGGCGGCCGGGGAGGCGGCGGGGAGGCGGCGGGGGCAGGAGTCGGGGGCTGAGGGCAGACGCGACGCGAAATGGCTCGGCCTGGCCTGGGTAAATGCCGCTAGCTCGGCGCCAAGATCCACGGCTCCGAGGTCGGAGCCACGAGTCACGGCGCCGAGCTCGGAGCCGTGGATCACGGCGCCGAGCTTCTGCCACATCGGCACCACGCGGGTCGCCACGCTGGTGCCGGCCTGGGGCCTCGGAGCCATGGATCACGGCGCCGAGACGTGTTACCTCGGCGCCGTGATCCACGGCTCCGACCCCCTGGGTCCAAAAACGGAATTAAAACCACCAGGGGTCTAAATGTGAATATTTTTCAAAAAAAGGGCTTAAATAGAAAAAATTCGGGCTGGGTGCCAAGGCGTCGCCTCGCGTCACCAGCCTGCGCGACATGAACAGCAGGGAGACTGCCTCCGCTCCGAGCAAGTTACCCCCGCGCCGAGGTCTTCTCAGACCTCGATGAAGACCCTCCAGACTCCACTTCGCTGGAAGACGAGCCGGCCTGTACCGGCCGCCCGGCTCTTCGCCGTCATCAATGCATGGCCCATGCACGTCGCACATGGGGCACGTACCTTGCATTCACGTATGCATGCGTATCCATCCATCCACGCGGGCGCGCGCATATGCATGCGTCCGGCCACCATCATCATGCAGTCATTCGGCGTCGCCCGACGTCCGCCGGCTCTGCGCCCCGTCTCTCCGATGGCTCCGCGCCCATCTCCGGACCTCGCCTCGGAATCCTCCGCATCGTCGAGTCCACGAGCGCCTCGCCTCCGAAGTCTCTGCATCGTCGAGCGTCTACGAAGCCTCCGCGTCATCAAGGCTGCGCGCTGCACATGTGGTCTTCGCCAACGTCACGTGGGTAGCTCCGAAGTCTCCGTCGAGCTCTCCGAAGCCTCCGCCCATTCCTTTGTCACGGTCTCCGCCAGCGTCCATCCGAGCGGTGGCCCCCGTGTCGTCAACAAAACCCGTCCAGTGGCCTGCAGAGCCTCCACGCAGTCTCCGCACGACGTCGGGCCTCCGCGGCGAGCGTCTACGAGCCTCCGTGCAGTGGCCAGCCTCCGCGTCGACGTCGAGCCAGCGTCAACCGTCTGCTCTGCAGTCTTCGCGCCACTTGGGACCTGCCTCCGGCCGTCGGACGTCGCACGTGAAGCACTCCCGCGGCATGGCATGCACTGCGTGCGCGTACATGGTGCGAGCTCTGGAGTCTCCGTCGACGTCGCGTGGGCAGCTCCGGATTCTCCGCCGAGCCCCCTGGGGTCTCTGCCAGGCGTCGACATCCTCAACTTCGGCTCCACGCCTGCTGCCTCCGCAAGGTCGCCTCCGCCTCCGTGTGGCCCTACGACGGACTTTTCCATGTTGCCAAAAGCTACCAGGGAGCGGGACCCTCGTCCGCTCTGACCCTGTCATCCAGACGCTGCGCCATGCTCCTGCTCTACCTCAACACCCGGAAGGCTACGCGCCTGATGACCACAGTGGGGTTCTATTCCGCACGCACCTTGGGTGGCAGTGAGCTGCTCATTGCTGTGCAAGGCGCGGCTTGCTGGACGTGGCTACCGGGGAGATGAACGCGGAAGGGCCGACCTCCGCACTCTAGCGCCTGCCTTTGCCTCCGTTTCGGGCTTCCCCAGCACGCGTCCGTACCGGCGACCTCGACCTCACCGTTCGCGACGTATGCCGGAGCTTCGCGAAGCCTCCGCGCCACACTCCGCGACTGCGAAGTCTTCTCCGAGTTGATCGCAGACTCCGCATCGGTCTCCGCGCTGCCGAAGCTGAGCCCAGACCTCGCCTCCGTGCTGCCGAAGCTCATCTCCGCGCTGCAAGTATAAAAAAAACATCATCAGGCTTCGCGTAGCGCACTCGGAGATTGACGTTGGCCTCCACCGGCTCTCCGCGCTCGCCGAAGGATGCACCGCTCCGCTGCTAATCCCCGAGCAGAGGCCCCAAGATCGCCGGTGTACAGGTCCGCGCGAGCAAAGAAGCAGGCAGGCGGTTCGGTGCGCCGGCCTTCGCGTCATGGTCTTAACACCGAGCGACGTCTCCGCGTGCTGGCCGAAGGCTCCACGCCGACGTCGAAGCCCGCTAAGCTACGGAGTGCAAAGCCGGCGGGCACCAAGCGGCGGTGGCGGAGGTATAGCAGCAGCAGTACGGGGCGGACGAGCATAGCTCGCGCAAGCACGCCCCAGTGCATGCGATCATGTGCAAGGCCCGGCGAGGTCCCTTTCGGAGTTGGCTCGCCTGGCGGCTCCACGCCGGCGAGGTCTACTCCGAGACAACGGCGCCCACGCGCAGGCACCCACCGTGGCGTCTTCGTGGGTACGTGATTACGTGCAAAGCTTTGATAATCGTTGCTGCATTCCTTGCGTGCACAGCTTTAAGAAAATGGCTATGCAGCATATCATTCTGTACGATGCTTTAATAATTACCACTGCAGTTCCATTCTGAGAGCACTCGATTTAGCCGTATTTGCTTCTTCGGTTTTGGCCTGTTTTGGGCTGCCGTAGGCTTCTCCAGTACTGCACTCTGGAGCGTTTTGTTGTCGCAATTCTTCGGCCATTTTCTTTGATGCCTCTGTTTTGGTCCTTGTTTTTTATTTAAATCGCACGACGGCCTTGCGCCTCGGCGTACTCTACGGAGTATAAATAAGACGTAGCGTTGAGCTTGCCTCCGCACGCGCCAGTCTACGGACTCTAAACAAGACGCAATGGGGGGACGCCTCCGCGCGCACTCTACGGAGTATAAATAAGACGTAGCGTCGAGGTACGCCTCCGCACGCACCAGTCTACGGACGCTAAATAAGACGTAGCGTAGAGGTCCGCCTCCGCACACACTCTACGGAGTATAAATGAGACGCGGATGTTGTCCCTGTGCACTCTACTGACTATAAACAAGACGCGGGTGTCCCGCGCACGTGCGGCGTCGGCCCCCGCACGTACTCTCCGGAGTATAAATAGACGTGGTTGAAGTTCCCACGCACTCTACGGAGTATAAATAAGACGCGGATGTTGTCTCTGCGCACTCTACTAAGTATAAACAAGACGCGGGTGTCCCACGCACGTGCGGGCGTCGCCCCCCGCACGTACTCTCCGGAGTATAAATAGACGTGGTTGAAGTTCCCACGCACTCTACGGAGTATAAAAAAATTACTACATGGCCGAGACACTAGGGAGTGCCTCGCTTTTAGCGGCGCACCGCTTGGATATCGCGCCCACACGCGCGTTGCACTAGGGAGTGCACCGCGAGTTTTTGAAGGTAGGGGAACGGCGGCTCCGCCTCCCTGCCTCCGCGTGCGTAGTGCCCTCGGCCTACGCCGCAAGCGCCCGCTCTCCGCGGGCACTGTTTTTTGAAGGTAGGGGAACGGCGCCTTCGCCTCTCTACCTCGGCGTGTGTAGTGCCCTCGGCCTACGCCGCAAGCGCCCGCTCTCTGCGGGCACTATTTTTGAAGGTAGGGGAAGGGCGGCTCCGCCTCTCTACCTCGGCGTCCGTAGTGCCCTCGGCCTACGCCGCAAGCGCCCGCTCTCCGCGGGCACTGTTTTTCAAGGTAGGGGAACGGCGGCTCCGCCTCCCTGCCTCCGCGTGCGTAGTGCCCTCGGCCTACGCCGCAAGCGCCCGCTCTCCGCGGGTACTGTTTTTCAAGGTAGGGGAACGGCGCCTCCCCCTCTCTACCTCGGCGTGCGTAGTGCCCTCGGCCTACGCCGCAAGCGCCCGCTCTCCGCGGGCACTATTTTTCAAGGTAGGGGAACGACGGCTCCGCTTCCCTGCCTCCGCATGCGTAGTGCCCTCGGCCCACGCCGCAAGCGCCCGCTCTCCGCGGGCACTGTTTTTCAAGGTAGGGGAACGGCGCCTTCGCCTCTCTACCTCGGCGTGCGTAGTGCCCTCGGCCTACGCCGCAAGCGCCCGCTCTCCGCGGGCACTGTTTTTGAAGGTAGGGGAACGGCGGCTCCGCCTCCCTGCCTCCGCATGCGTAGTGCCCTCGGCCTACGCCGCAAGCGCCCGCTCTCCGCGGGCACTGTTTTTCAAGGTAGGGGAACGGCGCCTTCGCCTCTCTACCTCGGCGTGCGTAGTGCCCTCGGCCTACGCCGCAAGCGCCCGCTCTCCACGGGCACTGTTTTTGAAGGTAGGGGAACGGCGCCTTCGCCTCTCTACCTCGGCGTGCGTAGTGCCCTCGGCCTACGCCGCAAGCGCCGGCTCTCCGCGGGCACTGTTTTTGAAGGTAGGGGAACGGCGGCTCCACCCCCTGCCTCCGCGTGCGTAGTGCCTTCGGCCTACGTCGCAAGCGCCCGCTCTCCGCGGGTACCGTTTTTGAGAATAGGGGAATGGTGGCCGTCCGCCTCGTAGGCACCACCTCGGCGGGACGGCACGTCCTCGGCGCTCGACGACACGTCTTCGGCGCCCGGCTTGGCCGTCCGCCTCGTAGGCATCGCCTCAGCGAAACGGCACGTCCTCGGCGCTCGACGACACGTCGTCGGCGCCCGACTTCACCGTCCGCCTCGTAGGCATCGCCTCGGCGGAACGGCACGTCCTCGGCGCTCGACGACACGTCGTCGGCGCCTGACTTCACCGTTTGCCTCGTAGGCATCACCTCGGCGGGACGGCACGTCCTCGGCGCTCGACGACACGTGTTCGGCGCTCGACTTCGCCGTCTGCCTCGTATGCATCGCCTCGGCGGGACGGCGCGTCCTCGGCGCTCAATGGCACGTGTTCGGCGCTCGGCTTCGCCGTCGCCACGTAGGCATCGCCTCGCCTCGGCAGGACGGCACGTCCTCGGCACTCGACGGCACGTCTTCGGCGCCCGACTTCGCCGTCCGCCTCGTAGGCATCGCCTCGGTGGGACGGCACGTCGTCGCCGCTCGACGGCACGTCTTCGGCGCCCGACTTCGCCGTCCGCCTCGTAGGCATCGCCTCGTCGGGACGGCACGTCCTCGACGCTCGACGCCTAGCGTAGGCATCGCCTCGGCGGGACGGTACGTCCTCGGTGCTCGACGGCACGTCTTCGGCGCCCGACTTCGCCGTCCGCCTCGTAGGCATCGCCTCGGCGGGACGGCACGTCCTCGACGCTCGAAGCCATGTCTTCGGCGCCCGACTTCGCCGTCCGCCTCGTAGGCGTCGCCTCGGCGGGACGGCACGTCCTCGGCGCTCGGCGGCACGTCTTCGGCGCCCGGCTTCGCCGTCCGCCTCGTAGGCGTCGCCTCGGCTGGACGGCACGTCCTCGGCGCTCGACGGCACGTCTTCGGCGCCCGGCTTCGCCGTCCGCCTCGTAGGCGTCGCCTCAGCGGGACGGCACGTCCTCGGCGCTCGACGGCACGTCCTCGGCGCTCGAAGCCATGTCTTCGGCGCCCGACTTCGCCGTCCGCCTCGTAGGCGTCGCCTCGGCGGGACGGCACGTCCTCGGCGCTCGGCGGCACGTCTTCGGCGCCCGGCTTCGCCGTCCGCCTCGTAGGCGTCGCCTCGGCTGGACGGCACGTCCTCGGCGCTCGACGGCACGTCTTCGGCGCCCGGCTTCGCCGTCCGCCTCGTAGGCGTCGCCTCGGCGGGACGGCACGTCCTCGGCGCTCGACGGCACGTCTTCGGCGGACGGCGAAGCCTCGTAGGCGTCGCCTCGGCGGAACGGCACGTCCTCGACGCTCGACGGCACATCTTCGTCGCCCGGCTTCGCCGTCCGCCTCGTAGGCATCGCCTCGGCGGGACGGCACGTCCTCGACGCTCGACGGCACGTCTTCGGTGCCCGACTTCGCCGTTCGCCTTATAGGCGTCGTCTTGGCGGGACGGTGCGGGATTCAGCGCAGGAGCTCACTGATTTCTTCGTAGGCATTGCCTCGTGGGTCTGCAAGCTACTAGTTGCAGCGTCTCACCGCTCGGCACCCTCCGCTTGCTGTCTGGGAACGGGGGGCTGGGGTGGTTGATCGCGTCAGCTCGCCCATCGGGACCTCAGCGCTTGCTGTCGAGGGAGTACTGTTGTAGGGGTGGCCCAACCCCCCGTGACTGGGCCGTGCAACTAGTCCAACATGTAATAGGCCCAATAGTGTAGAGGAATATACCAGTGTAAATATACCAATGTACCCTCATCCTTTGTAAATACTAAGGGGTAGAATGGGGATTTCCCATTCTACCCCACTCATATATATAAACCCCCAGGAGGGGCAAAGGGGGAGGGACCCTCTCATTCTACCAGCTCTCCCACAGATCTAGCTCTCCTCTTCTCCTTCTACCAGTCCCCTTGATTCCTGTTTAGCCCGTAGCTACAACAGTATACATTAATTTTTCTTTTACAACGCGGTACAGAACCATAAGATAAATGATGATAAAAGATTTTTCTTTGGGTTAATGAGTTTTGAGATGATATGTGAGCATTGATTGTACTGTGATGCTTGAAATACATCCGAAAAATATAGACAAGGCTATTATTCTTTCGGTACAGTTCTTTGTCTGTTTACAGGTTTCTAGATACTTGGACTAACGTGGTCCTTTTTTTAATGCCCTGCTTCACCAAAGGCTGCTTCTGATGTTGGTTTTGGCGATTCAACGAAGACTCGAGGTAGCGTGACAGGAAAGAGGTTAGCCTCACTGACAATGCATTTCATTGCTTTGTTTTCTAGCACAAATCAAGATCCACCCTTATATATGCATACATGAAATAACGACTCGCTTATAGGTCTCGCTCATCGCCTAAGAAAAGTACTGCGAAGAAGCTCTTCAAAGATGATATCGCTAGAGATGATGATTGTGATGCTTGTGCAGATGACACTGCCAAGCCTGGGTGCTTTCTTGCTCTAATTTATCCGATGCCTAAACTTTCATGCTTGATATATAATAACATCATGTGTATTTGCTTACACTACTTAACCCACTGTCTAAAGCCCTTTTTCTTCCTTTGCAGGTCAGCGAAAAACGCTTAGGCACAAGAGGGCTTCCTACTTTTGCTTCTACCGGCTGCAGCAAGATGTGTGTGTCATCACTGATTAGTCGTTGCTTGGAACTTCATGGCTGCAAGCTGTGCCATTTGTTACTGATTTAGTCTTTTGTGTCATGCAACTACTTTTGCGTTTTCAATGGTCATTTGGATCAGTATTCTGAACTACCGGCTCTATGTTTGGTAGTAACAAATTCTGATCATATCGTGCAACATATGCCATCTAAAGCCCTTTTTTCTTTACAGGTCAATAAAAGTTGCTTAGGCACAAGAAGGCTCACTACTTTTGCGTCTACCATCTGCAACAGAATGTGTCTGTGATCGCTGGTCCGTCGTTGCTTGGAACTTTATGGCTGCAGGCTGTGCTATTTGCTACTAATTTGGTCTTTAGCGTCATGCAACTACTTTAGTGTATTCGATGGTCATTTGGATCAGTATTCTAAACTACCGGCTCTATGTTTGGTAGTGACGAATTCTGATCGTAATATGTAACATATGCCTTAGACAGTACCCTGTGGGCTATGAGTGGTGTGCAAACACTATCCAGCTATGTAACTGTCGCAGCTCTGTGCTATGAAATGTGTGGGGATTATCTACATAATTTGTTATGCATCTTTTAAATCCTGATACTTAGATGGGATGGCCTCTATCTGTCATCTCCTTCAAGTGTCTAATATTGAATTGCAAATTCTATATTGAAGTAGAGGTCAATTTCTGTGATAGCCTCTATCTATTATCTGCTTGAAATGTCTACATTGAATTGTGAATTAATGTCTGCAATTGAAATCATGGCAAGGCGCGCGAAGCGCGCCCAATGTTCTAGTTCCTATTAATTTCCGCTTCGAATAGAAGCCAATAGGACATGCCCTTAGTCTTGTCTCACACTACTCACTATTGGTCTTGTCTCACACTACTCGCTAGGATTAATTAGGATTTGTACGAGGTCTTGGCGTGTTTGATGAGTTGTTTTTACCTGCTTCTTATCCTTATTTTCTTTTGACTTAAGTTACTTTTGTGTATTTTTTTTCCATGAGGATTGACTTATTGCTATCGATTGAGTGACTTTGTTACTGCACTTGTGTAAGAGTAGCCAAGGTTCTCACCATCGCAATCCAACAAAGGATGTTTTCGTCTAATAAGATCGAATTATAAAATCATGCTTCTATCAGATTTTTAAAGCGTATATGTTTTATATCAAAATTGAATTATATTTCTAAATATACAAGTCTATAGTAAATGTTTTGAATTTTTGAATTTATTTTTATAATTTAAGTACACTTATTCATGTTATATTGGATTAAGGTTGATTTTTTATACCTATTTAATTTTTTTAATAAACTAATAATCTAAAAGTCCAATATGTCAAAGATAATGCTTTCTTTTACCTTAGAATAACATGTAAACAACAAAAACAAAGCAAATTAATCTACTGCAACTTAAACTAGAAATAGGTAATATCAAATTTTATATGCTAATGTAGTTTGTTGTCAGAATTATGATCCTACTGCGATTCGACAAGTTGAATCACGATACCATTGTGATACTATCTAATTTTGATCCATATTGTGATCTATATTATCTACCTCCGATAGGATCATACGATACTATAATCCGTGTCGCGATCCTGCTCCTTTTGATGGTGTGAAATGAGGGAGGGCGGGAATTTGAGAAAGAGAGGATGGAAAGGGAGAGGAATAATAATAAAGCAAAGATGAGAGATCGGTGGAAGCTCACCCAACACCAACAGCACAATCCAACTCCATCCCAATGCCTAGATGTAACATCCTGATTTTCAAAGCCTTTTTGAAGCTTTTAAAATAAAATTCATCATTTAAATTTTTCTAGAATTAATTAAAGCTTAATTGAAATTTTTATTAATTAAAAATATTTAATATGATTAAATAAAACATTACAATTTGTCAAAAATATTTTATTTGAGTTCCTTGAGTCTCAAGGAATTTTCTAGAATTTTCTTGGATTTTTTCTGGGTTTATTTGCTATTTTCTAGAACTTAAAAGGTTTATTTGAAATTCTGGAAAAAGAAAAACTCTAAAAATCCCTAAATAGACCGGTGGGCCGAAGCCAGCCCACCTTCTCTCCCTCCGGCCCACTCCACCCGCTGGTCCATTAGCCCGGCATACCTCAGCCACGCCCGCCTTGACCCGCTCAACGTGCGCCACATGTCACTAATCGGACACCCGCGTGATTCATCCGATGGACACCACCCGCAACCTTCCCAGCCGCCCGTTGCACCATGCGTCAACCATCGGGGAGGCCACTCACTGTTCATCTGTGCGGTCTACTCTCGTCTGTTTGATCTCTAAGCTGCCATGTGTCAACCATTAGGGACCCCTTGCACTGTGCTTCGTCTCCGACCGTGACTCCCGTCTCCGGGTCCGGCACGACGCCGCCGCCGCATCGTCTCCTCTCCGAACTCGGTGTCCGCCTTCAACCGGGACACCTTGATGTCCGGATATAAAAGGGTGTCGACCTCGTGGTCTTCCTCCGTCCCATAGCCGCCGCCCTCGCCGCTGCTAGCTGCTTGCCGTCGCCGATCTCGCTGATGCCCGAGCCCTCGTCTCCATCTCTGGCAAGCCGCGCCTCGTCGTCATCTTCACTGTACTCCACCGCCATTCGCCACCGGTCAACCGCCCCGTCCTGTCACCGGCCATCTCGCGCCACCGCTCGCCGCCGGTGAGTCGCCATCTTCGCCACCGTCCAGTCTCGCCGTCACACCCCGCCGCCCTGTCCCGCCGCCTTGTCCGTTGCCAGCAAGCGCCGCCGTCCGAACACCTCGCCTGTTGCGTGCCCGGTCTGCGCCCTCCGCCTCGCGCCGTTCACCCTTCGGCTTCCCGTGCACCCGGTTCACCATGAGCCGAGAAACTAACAACCGGGTCCCACCCGGTTGCTTATACTATTCCATAGACCGTGGACCGAGCCTCGTCAGCATTGCCACCTCAGCCCTAGATCTGACGTGTCATGCCACGTCAGTGACACGTCGACCAACCGAGCCGTTCCTATGCCAAGTCATCATGACACGTCAGCTCGCCACATCACCTTGCCACGTCAGCCCAAGCCTGCTACCTGTCGGCCACGTGTCCGCCGTGCCAGCCCTAACCACCGCATCATCAGCCCAGTAAGTTTGCACTGTTCCGTGAGCCGGGTCCACAATAGACTAGCCTTCTCCGTGCACCGGGTTCACAGCACAGTAACTTTTTCGATTTTCAGCCTTTTCCTCTAGATTAGATTTTCCAAGAGCCCGTTCTCTTTCGTCCGAACTCCGATTGACCCGATTCTTTTTTTCCTAAATTTATATAACATTGAGCTCTACCTTTTGGTTCTATTCTTGCAGTTTTTGGAGTTCGTTTGGATTTTATTTGAATTTGTTTTCTCTCTCGTTAGATCACGTGTTCGAAGGAGCTGACGCAAGATTCGAAGATCAAGAATTCATAACTGAGCAAAGCCAAGGCAAGTCGTGTCCTTTAATCATGTTGAACCCAATTTTCAAATCTATTTGTATTACTTTATTTTAAATTATCATGCATTGATATTTTATTATAAACCCTTGTATTAGTAATTATTGTCCAAATTGATTAATTCATCCTTGGTAATTTGAGTACCATGATTCCATAGTCACCATAGGATGGGTAATTATCTAGTGATGCAATACTAGTTGTCACATGGGGTGTACGTTTAAATTGCTTAGCCATGCTTATAGTAACGTTGGGTTTATCATCACATGCGATCAATTAATTAATTTTGACCTAATAAGATATTGAATCGTGGTGGTAGCTACAGTGTTAAAATTTGTGTGCCATGACATTGAGGTGTCATTAGTGTTGGTTATACAAACTTGGTTTTCACCTGGGCGAATGATTTTGCAGTAAAGGGGGTGTTTTGGCACATTGGGATGTGAATGTTTCGCCTAGGTACATTTAAGGACTTAACTTTGTGTGCCATTGATCTGAGCCTTACCGTACAACCACATGTCCAGTATGGGATGGACCTGGCTGATTAATTTATGATGTTTCAATTTTGGTTCCATCATTGGGATGAGTGTGGTGTGGTCGGAGCCATGAATCTACAATGGCGCAAGAGGGGGCAATTATCGACCAGGTGGTAGCCTACTCAACGGCGAAACCTTAACGAAGCGGAACTGGGTTGACATTGAACATTGTAAAGGCCTTGTCATAATCTCTTCGCCGCACACCAAACGAAGTGTGTTAATCTAGTGGCAATATGAGATGATCATGTCTTGTGGGTAAAGTTGTACAACCTCTACAGAGTGTAAAACTATTCGAATAGCCGTGTCCTCGGTCATGGACAATGCTCGGTGATTTCGCACGAGGGGTAGAGTTTTCATAAAACCTGGTTGGGTTGAGTTGGGGAAGTGAATGGGTAGTTCATTGGTGGTTCATTACGTGAATCTTGGTTCGTGGGTGATTCATTGGAGTGAATGGCCAGTTTACTTGTGGTTTGTCTCAATTCCTTTAATTTTAATATCATTTCCAAAGTTAGATTTTCAATCTATTTATTGTATTTACTTTAAACTGTTGCTTTCTGCAAAATTAACCTTTCAGCCATCCATTGGTAAGCCTTGCATACTATATTGCGTTTTTGTTACAAACGACTTGCTGAGTACTCTATGTACTCACGGCTTCATCCATATTTGCTCAGTTGAGGAAGAAGGACCAGATCAGCAGGAGCTACTTGAAGGAGGATACTTCGACGACTTCGCGGATTAGGATTTCTCTCCCTAATCGATTGTCTGTGGGCATCTCGAATGGCTACTACGCTTATTTACGTTTTTCCGCTGCTAGTTTCTTTTAAGCTTTCAGACTATTAATTGTAATTTGTAAGCTTGGCCATAAGGTCGTACTCTGATAATTATTAATAATATTTGAGTCTTTTCTGAGTGAATCGTGATATATTCGATATTTCATCTTTGTTTATACTGTGTGCACTAGCGTGATCCTAAACTAGTGCAGCATATATAGGAGAGTCCGGATTTGCATATTCGGGTCTCTACACTAGAGGTGGGAGAAGGCCAGTCCAAAGCACGACCGGCCTGACACATGGTGGACTGTGCCGGCACGGCATAAATGGTGGACCGAGCTAGGCTTGGAAAGTCAGCACGATGGGTGGCACGGCATAGCCCAGCATGGCGTGCCATGCTCGGGTCGGCCCGACCTGGTGAACACAGCCGGCATGGGGGCACGCCTGGCACGTCAATGCCGGTGGCCACCTCAGCCTCGCTTCCCACCTCTCGTCGCCCTCCCATTGTCATTCCATGATTCACGGTCCTCCCAATTCCCCACAACACAAGCCATCATAGAGCATCATAGAGCAGAGAGAGAGAGGGAGTAGAGGGGAAGGAGCGAAGGAGTATACCGGTCACCGGAAGAGCCATCACAGCGTGCCACAGAGGCCGTGCCAAGAGGAGCCATTGACCGTCGGCCATGGGGGCCAGAGGGGAGGCCAGTGGTGGTAGCCATACGAACTCTGCAAGATGCCAAAGAAATGGCGGTGGTGCAGTACTGCAGTACCTGCGCTCTCCGAGTTGGTCACCATGGGGGAGGATGTCGGTAAGCCTACCTCGATGATGTCGACGCTGAGGCAGGCGAGCTGACTCGCAACGACAAGCTTCTCGGCGCTAGTCATGGTGGCCCCCGGGGACTGCTCGCTGTCGCGGAGGGTGATGTCGAAGATGTGGACGTAGTTGGGATCGTCGATGCGGTTGGGGACATACTCTGGCTGTCGCAGTGCCAGGGACGAGCTGACAGGGCGGGGGAGGGCGCGAGGGCGACAGGGAATGCTAGGGTTGGCGGCGGCGGTGAGGCCATGGGAGAAGCGCAGCTTGGTGGCAGGGAAGGGGTAGAGTGTCGGGGATGGTGCGTGCTTGGCAAGGTGAGGGAGGCGGCTGGGGGAGGAGGCGGTGTTGGGGTGGGGGAGGGAGGCGGCTGGTGGGGGAAGGGGAGGGAGGCCGGGAGAGGAGGGGCATCGGGGTAGGGGAGGGAGGCGGCCAGTGGGGGGAGGGGAGGGAGGCCGAGGGAGGAGGAGGCATCAGGGTGGGGAGGGAGGGGCCGAAGGGGAAGGGGAGGCCGAGGTGGGGGAGGGAGGCGACCGGGGGGAGAGGAAAGGGGCACTGGGGTGGGGGGAGGGTATTGGCGAGGAGAGGAGAGGACTGGAGGGAGGAGAGTGGAGAGATGAGAGATTCTGAGAGAGAGAGAGAGAGAGAGAGAGAGAGAGAGTGGAGTACAAATGAGAGAGCGCGTGAGAGAGGGAGGAGAGATGAGAGAATAAAGTTGGAGACAGAGATGAGAGTTAGGACTTAGAAGCATCTGAAGACAGCTATCTTCGAGAGGAGAATCATTTTCTCAGAATGATGAGACTGATGAGTGCAATCTCTGAGAGATGCACACAACGGTTAGAACTGAGAAGCAACGTTCAGGAATCGAGAGAAACGTTTGAACACAACATTCGGGATTGCAACATTCAGAAGAGCAACGAAAAGGAGTCATAGCACGAAAGGGCAGCAAGGTGTTTTAGTGTAAGCTCCTTTGAGCGCAACATTCAAGAGAGCAACGTTCAGAAGAGTAATGAAAAGGAGTCGTTGCACGAAAAGGGCAGCAGGGCATCTTAATGTAAGCTCCCATCATCGCTCCCCTAATCCTCCTCCAGCTCCAACTCCCTTTGATGCTTGTCGGCTCTCACCAAGCATGGGAGACTACGGCATGGATGACCATCATATGGATGGTACGGAGGGCAACAAGGAGTACCAGGGAGATTTGAAGCTAACGGGGACTCCAAACACTGCTCGTGGCGGGTCTGGACGAAGTGAGAATTGCTGGAAGCACATGATCTGGAGCTAGAAAATCTAAGATGGAAAAATAGTAGAGATCGCAACTTGTAATTATTGCAATGCTAAATTAACTGCTCGTACAGCTTTAGGGAGAGTGTATTTAAATCGGCACTACAAAGCATGCTTGCACAAGATGGCAACATAGGGCCGAGGGGGAGGAGGAGAAGTACAAACGCAGCTAAACTTCGAGGTTGATGGCTCTGTAAGTACTTTGGTATACAACCCACTTTTTTGCTCGTGAGGAAATTGCTAGATATATTGTTTCAGAAGATCAACCGATTAGGATGGGTGAAAGTCGTGTGTTCGAAGAAAAGAGATCATCGCTCACACCCAGAATGGTGGAGGCAATCACATACGCCAAAGACTGAAAATTAGCCAAAGAGCGGCAACAACATCAACTGGAGGATCCTGAAATCATGCAGGCATAAGCTGACCTCGAACACATGAACGACCTAGACATTAATGAGTAGATACTATGTACGAATGTTGTTATAGTTAGTATATACATATATTGTTATTGTATTCTTTTTCTTATTCGGGGAATCCCAATTTGGGGCGTAAGGTTTTTAACGAGGCAGTAACATCGTATTTTTAAAATATCAAGGAAATTTTACTTTTTCCCAAATATTTACGTCATTACGTGCCCGCTCAAAACGGCTTAGGCTTCTGATTTCTAGCTTATTTTTTACTATTCAACAATTTCATCTTTTTCTAATTTTGGCTGTTTTTTGAGCTTTTTGTCGGTTCTTTTTTTTCCGTATTCATTTGTACTGTCCGTGATGGGCTAACCCGTTTTTTCTATTTTTATTTTTTTAAAATTTAATTACGCAAAATAAGTCACCATCAGCTACAGTGTTTTTCAGCTATAAACCACTAAAAAAGGCCATTTTGAGCGCCCTTAATTTAATTTCAATTGGTTTTTAATGAGCCGGGTACGAGAGAAAGAAAGATGGCGGTCACCGCCATCATTATCGTCGTCGTCTTCATTGTGTATAGTTAGACTAATTTTAAACTGGTACAGCATGAACACTGATACACCGGCTTTGAGCTATGTTTGGATCAGATCGAAAGTAAGACGGATCAATACGGCTGACAAGCGAGGTGACCAGACCGAGAGCCGATGCGGCGTGAAACCTGGGCCGGCCGGCACGCCCAACTCCCAGTTTTACCAATGCCTCCCCGCCGCGAGCCCGCGACCTGGTACGCCTCTCGACCCTCCTCCAAACCTTCCTCCTCCCAAACCGCCTAAACCCTAACCGTGCCTCTCTCGTAGGGCAAGCAGCCGCAGCAGAAATGGAAGCCGAAGGCCGCCTCCTCCTCCTCCTCCGCGGCCGCCGGGCTCGCCAGATGACCCTCGTCTCGCAGCCGGCGGCGCAGTTGTGGGTGCCCAGGGACTACGCGACCTCGGCGTCCTCCTCCTCCTCGGCGGCGGCTGAGCAGGTTGGTGCCGGCGATAAGCTCTCGAGGCTGTTCAAGGGAGCCGCCGACTTCGCGGTGGACAACAACACGTTTACCGAGGCGCAGATCAGGGCCACCTTCTACCCCAAGTTCGAGAACGAGAAGTCTGATCAGGAGGTGCGTGCTCAGCATCCCGGTATCATCTGATTGTTTGTTGAATTGCTCTTTGCTTCGATCACGTTGTGACAATGCCAAGTGTTTCCTGAAAAATTGTGGGGGAATTGGCCCCTGCACGCTGTATGATCGTTTTGGTGGCTCTGATCATCTGATGCTTGTAGATGTTACCCACATTGTGAATTGTGACTGTAGGGCTAGTTCCGCGGTTTTTGATAGCCATAGTTTGATCCAACTTTAATTAATGAGTTAATGGTTATGGGACAGTCCACCTTACTTCCAGTACTTATTTTCCAAATCATTCATTGCTCAATTGCTTGGTTTCCATCGCATTGCAGATTTCTGAGCAATTCGCTGCTGCCAACTCCACAGTACTTTTAGTTGTTGGGTGCTTGAACGTGATGTCTGCATTGTAGCTGTAGGCTATGTAGCACGGACACAGATACGTCGACACGACACCGACACGGAAATTCGCCGTTTTCCCAAAAAGATCGATACGGCGACACGGCTATATATATTTGGGGGATTTGCTCATGTGCCCCAAAGTTTAATGGCGTTTGCTCATTTGCCCCATGATGTCTCACTGACATGTGGGTCCTGGACCCGCATGTCAGTGAGACATCATGGGGCAAATGAGCAAACGCCATTAAACTTTGGGGCAGGGGAGCAATTTTTCCTATATATTTAAATAATAAATAAATTATATATATGTATGTATGTATTATTTTCTATGTTTCCACATGCTTATTAAACTGCGAGTGGGGAAGAAGCCGGCGGCGCTTAGGGAGGAAGCCAACGGGCGGCGCTTGGGGAAGAAGCCGGCGGTGCGAGGGGACGAATCCGGCGGCGTGTGGGGAAGAAGCTGGCGGCGCGTGGGGAAGAAGCCGACGGCGCTTGGGGAGGAAGCCGACGGGCGGCGACGAGGTGCAGGAGCGGGAGCGGGTAGCGGCGCGAGCGGGCGGCGCTTGGGGAGTGGGGAAGAAGCCGACGGCGCTTGGGGAGGAAGCCAACGGGCGGCGGCGAGGTGCGGGAGCGGGAGCGGGCGGCGCTTGGGGAGTGGGGTAGAAGCCGGCAACGAGTGGGGAGGAAGTCGACGGGCGGCGGCGAGGTGCGGGAGCGGGCGACGGCGCGAGCAGACGATGCGGAGCAGCGGGAATAACGCGCTCGGCCGCTCGTGCGTGCGATGCGTGCGTTAGGGTTAGGGCACGCCGTGCGTGCGTTATAGGTAATGGGCCGACCTGGGCCGATCGTGTCTTGGGCCGGCTGTGTCCAGGCCGTGTCCGATTCATGTATTTAGTGTGTCCGACACGTGTCGAGAATTTTACTAATTAAAATTAATTCTAAAATCGGTCGATACGTCTCCGACACGTGTCGAAGACGTGTCCGCGTCGTATCCGTGTCCGACACGGTGTTGGACACGGATACGGCTGTTTTGCCAAGTGTCCGTGCTACATAGGCTGTAGGTCTAGTTCCAGATTCTGATAACCGTCAACCCAACTTTCATGAGCTAATGGATGTTGCACAGTTCACCTTTCTCTTTGGAGACATTTAATTTGCATCTTTACTCATTTGATTTTTGTTTTAGCTGCAGAGCTCTTAATGGGTTTGATATAACATGTAGTTGCTCTTAATGAAGAAATGTTTAGTGATATGACTATACAGTAGATGCTTGTAGTAATATTGCGTTCTGGCTCATTTGGATTCTATCATTGCCATTTAGTAAATGGAATATTAATTTTATAATTTAGTTTGAAAAGCTTACCCTCACTTTGTGATCGCAGACAAGAACCCGGATGATTGAGATGGTGTCGCATGGCTTAGCTACCTAGGAGGTATATCTGATTTGCTGTTTTGTCTTTTAAGTTTTAATTAATGAGTGATTGTTTTCTAAGGAAACTAATTAGTCATTACAATGATGGTTCAATGTGTTTCCTCTGCTAATATCCTTTTGTTTTCTCCAGGTTACACTCAAGCATTCAGGATCTCTCTTCATGTATGCTGGTCACCATGGTGGTGCATATGCCAAGAACAGCTTTGGAAATATGTATGTTGTGCTAAACTGTCTGGAATATTTCTTGATCTATTTATGCTATGAATGAACGCATAATTTCTGCTTATAGCTACACTGCTGTGGGCGTTTTTGTTCTGGGGCGCTTGTTTCGTGAAGCTTGGGGGAAGGAAGCTCCTAAAACGCAAGCAGAATTCAATGATTTTCTTGAGGTACTTCATGCCTAACGCAACTTTTTTCAGAACGTCGTGCATTGAGTTCTGTGTTTTAATGTTTCTGTGCTTCTTGTTTGGACGTTTCAGTACTTGATACATGAAGTAATTCTTAAGCATATAGCAGTGGTGCAGAACCTTGAACTAGGGATAATATTATTTTCTGTCCTATTTCTGCTGCATTCTTCAGTACCTTTTATTCAGCATAGGCTGCATAGCTCCTAAATTGGCATCTTTCTTATGTATCTTAAGAACTCAGAGGAGCACTTCTAAGGTAGTTAATACTGTCTAACAATTAAATTACAACCACATTAGGGATAATTATTGTAGATTTATTGCTTAATTGCTTTCTGATGTATACTTCGCTGGAATTAAGCAGACATGAAGCATGTTCAATGTATTCTTTGTGCCTTTCACTATTAGGGTTTCTGGTTCTGCAGTTTTCTTAAGATCCTGATATTGTCCCTGTCTTGTGCTTCTAGAAAAACCGTATAAGCATTTCAATGGAACTTGTGATGGCTGTGTTAGGAGACCATGGACAAAGGCCAAAGGATTATTATGGTATGCCTTTTTTTTACTAAGGCAAATAATACTCTGCTTATACTTCGATCTTCAGCATTACTGCTTTTACTCTTGATATTGATCAGATGGGACAGTCTTTAAAATAATAAGAAAAAGGGTCAGATTCTGATCGGGTTAAATTGGCTTCGATTTACACTGACAAAATTATCACCATTTGGTTCAATGCCACAAAAATGTGTGGCATGGAAAGTGTAGCAAGAGGTCTGCCTGTAAGCATCGCTTTTTGTGTAACTTTTCTGGCAAGTGCAGCATGCATTTTGTCCATGAAACATTCCTTAGGCAATGTTTGTCATAAAACCAAGCAACCCCTTTCACATCCTGAATCCCAAATATTAGATTTATCTCTGAAAGTAATCTGTATTGTTATTTTCCTAGAATAATATATTTGGGGGATTCTAATTGTTTGTAAAATAAAATCAGCACCAGCCTTCTTTCGTACGTGTTATTCTGCTTTTTTATTATGCAGTTATGCTATACCTGCCATGAGTGTTCTGGTATTTGTATGACATCTAATTTGGAGGGGCTGCTTTTCTCACTTTACTATGAAATCAGTTGCTGCATTTGTTTCAGTTTATCACTTTCTCCATTATGGATAAGTCTGTTTTGAATGCATATTTTATTAATTTTAGTTTGGGCTTTGTGCAGCCGTGATTACAGCTGTGACACAGTTGGGTCATGGCAAGCCAAAATTCTATTCTACTCCAGAGGTTATTACATTTTGTCGAAAATGGTGACTACCAACAAACCATGTCTGGCTCTTTTCCACAAGGTGCCCATGACTCCATGAGCCCATCAGATAACTTTATGTTCGGAAACTTTGCATTCCAACGTAGTTGACTGCCTTGTTTGATGAGATACATGTACATTGTTTATTCTATAAGAGTGAGAATTTGATGCCATCAATTTACAAATGATACCTTGTGTAGGTGCTTTACAAAAGACTAAAAGACCTTATAGTAATACAATTGCCAATTGTGACATCTCGTTTCATGTTTTGCAATGTTTCGGTGTTTCTGAAACATAGTGCAATGCTTTCCCTCTGTCAAAAGTATTTTTTGTTTATGTCTTATCACAATGTATCATTGCTTTGATTCGATGACATATGCCAATGTATGCTCATAAAATTATTGAATTCTTGATTCGATGATCTATGCCAATGTATGCTTGTAAAATTATTGAATTCTTCTTGTTTCCTCTGTACCATCAATGACTCATTTTGTTGATGTGCGTTTCTATGGAGTATAGACTATTGTAGCTGTGAAGTTATTTTGTACTGTTTGTATTGCTAGAATTTGTTCAACTGCTGGATTTTTAGTGTCTATGCCATCATGCAGCTATTTTCATGCTTGTATTCATCTGTTGTAAGGTTATTAAGGCGGTAAGGCGAGGCGACCAACCCCCTCACACCTTTTAAGCGGTAAGGCTAAGCAACGCCTTAATAACCTTGATCCATTGGATGGCCTGCATGCACAGTTTCACATGTAACTATAGGAGTGCCCTCACAACATGCATATGTACTCAGTTACTCACTGCTGGGTCTGATCATAATATTCAATATACTTTCTGTTTATATCTTTCACTAGGAAATCTGCCACTTCATTTTTTGCTGCCTATGACGCATTTTGTGAAGAGGGGACTGCAACAACTGTTTGCAAAGCCCTTGATGAAATAGCTGACATAGCTGTACCAGGTAAGACTCTCAACTAGTGATGTCTTACTGCTTTTGTAAACTAAACCACTATCTTTTCACCTCTTCCCCCCAATCGAAGACTCTCACCTAGTGATGTCTTACTGCTTTTGTAAACTAAACCACTATCTTTTCACCTCTTCCCCCCAATCGAATTGGTGAAGTACTAGCCATTGTGGGAACTCATAGTAGGTTAGTTTTATTTATAGGTTCAAAGGATCATGTAAAGGTGCAGGGTGAGATACTTGAAGGTCTGGTTGCCCGTGTTGTCAGTCGTGAAAGTTCAGTGCAAATGGAGGAAGCCTTGAGAAACTTTCCACAGCCTCCATTAGACGGGGGTAAGCACGAAAACAAAGTTGTCTCGTTGTTTGAGTGGAATATATGAGCTATAAAAGAAAGTGTCAATTTATTTGAAAATGATCTTAACCAAGTTTCCATCTCAATATTAAGTTTCTTTCCAAAGATGCCTATTGAGATTTTTCTCATTAGAAGAATACCACACTAATTTTGATCATTTTTATATTTTACTGTATGGAAGTACTTGTCCTGTTAGGCTGTTAATGACCTTATTTAAATGAACCAGATAATGATAAATCAAAAAGGAGAGCAAAATTCTTTATATTTAGTTGTATTCTACTTAAAATGGGATAGAAAAAGGACAAATTAAAAAATAAGAAAGGAAAAGTAGTGAAAAAATACTGGAAATAAATACTTGTTTTCTTCTTTTGTCATGAGCATGATAGTTTATGGTTTGTGATATTCCCTTTTTTCTCTCAGTTAGATTGCTATATACCCATAAGTAATAATAGCATTTTTGAAGCTGAACCCTGGACCCAACTCTAAAATTCAAGGACACACACACACACACACAAACAAAAGAACAGAAAAAAAGAAGAGAAGAACCTTCATTTTCGAAATGTGTATTACAGTTATGTGAACCATGGTGTGGTTGCACTGCTTATATCCTAAATAATAGTTTAATACTTTTTGATGCATTTGAATATGTTATAAGAAACAATTTTTAATGCATTTGAGTTGCGAAGCTGTATCATTTATTCAGAAGTTTTTTCCTATGCAGTTGACTCTGATTTAGGACCAAGTTTACGAGAAATATGTGCTGCTAATAGGTCAGATGAAAAGCAGCTATTATGTAATGTTAAGTGGAATTCACCGTTTCCTTCATGATTTGTCTTAACTTTGTATTGGTTCTACCTTGCTTTAACTTCTTACTATTTTTACATTTTCCAGCAAATTAAAGCACTACTTGAAAATGTTGGATCTTCAATGTGTCCAGACCATTCTGATTGGTTCGGAAATAGTGGTCTTGATGCTCAGTCTTGAAATGCTGATAAGATCAGTTGTCACTAAATTTTTGCAAGCACATTCTACAGACTTATGCAACTAAGAAATTGCAGGTTAGTAGCTTCTATTGGTTCTTGGTCAACAATATATTTTTATTGACTGTAATAGGCATGCTTTCATTACAAATGCATTAGAACTGCAACAGCAATAAGCCAATAACTAGTTAGATGGTAATTTAGTTCTTCTGGACCTGTATCAGGGATGCCCCCACCTGAGCCCATTCGGCCTGTTAGGGGTGTTATAGAGCACAGTGAGATATGTGTAATGACATGTATGCCCTTTTAGGGGATGCACGACTGTAAGGGTAATATTGTAATCATGCCTATATATATATATATATATATATATATATATATATATATATATATATATATATATATATATATATATATATATACACACACACATATGTATATATATATATATGTATATATATGTGTATATGTATATATGTATATATATGTGTATATGTATATATGTATATGTATGTGTATATGTATGTATGTATGTATGTATGTATGTATGTATGTATGTATGTATGTATGTATGTATGTATGTATGCGCCTTGAATGTGGAGAGGGGGCAAGCATAGTTCATTCATCACAACCACTCCACTACTCTCCCAGTTTACTATTTGGCCAGTAGCCACAGTAGTTGGCGCCAACCGTAGGGACGACAAAGAGCAAAACGTAGACCTTTGAGAGGTGATGCCGCTCAAGAAGGCATCGTCAACAGCGAAAAGAAAGTGGAGCACGATGGCAGCAGCGCTGGCCCTCTATGGCTCCGGCCATGGCCGTCTCGGAGCACCGCCGGCTCCCATGGCCACCCCCTAAGCATCGGCTATCTCTCAACCATCGCAATGTCGTGCGCCACCCCTGCCCATGGCTGTGGCACTAGCGCCTCCTCTCGGCTCCTCTCCTCCATCTACTGCTACTATATGATTTATTTTAGTTCAATGCTATGCTTTGAGTTTGATTTGGTGAGTGGATGGTGAATGCAGTGTGTGCAACAAGGCTTGCCACGATGGAGCTCGAGGCCTTCCCATGTGCCGAGGGCATGGGTCAGCTGTCGGGAGCGCGTGGCTTGTTGGTGACGGC
The DNA here is from genome assembly GCA_017311315.1 of Dendrocalamus latiflorus. Classification (NCBI taxonomy): domain Eukaryota; kingdom Viridiplantae; phylum Streptophyta; class Magnoliopsida; order Poales; family Poaceae; genus Dendrocalamus; species Dendrocalamus latiflorus. The sequence goes on along the minus strand of CM029643.1, from coordinate 26,890,368 downwards.
ACACAACATCCTCACCTAACGGTACTCCTTCCCTTACTTCCTCCCTTCTACTCCTTATGCAAGAGTGTGGTGGATGGTGATGCTTCTGTGAGTTTCCAGAAACTAGTGCCATTGCCTTGAGCTTACCTTGTGCTTACCTTACGCCTGCTGAAAGGAATGGTTGTGTGGGATATTGACCTAGTGGGGAATAAAAAGGGGAAGAAATGTATATAGCTACTCTTTGGTGCTTGCTCTAGTGGGAATGGCTTCGTCCTGAGTGAGCTCTCACCTGGGGGGAAAAGAAATGAGAATGGTAATGTACTGGTTAGGCTTATAAGTGAGGAGGTCACAGCTGGCCTCCCCCTATGCTGTGCATTGCCAATTATGCCCTCCTTTATCCTCTCTCTGGTTGTTTGCCACAAGGGCCTTTTGGTCCAAAGAGGCTCTGCACTGTTTGGGCCTTTTCTACTTCGGTAGGTAAGGATGAAATTTTCCTCCGGATGATGAAAATCCAAATGCAAGATGGTGTTGACCAGCCGGGGAAGTCCGAGAACCTCAATGAACGGTACCTTTTTTTGACATTCTAAAGTCGAATGAGTTCTGATGGCAAAACATTATATTTTCTTTTATTCTTCCTTGGATTGTTTCATTTCTTGCTTTTATTCTCTTTTGAGTTCTAGTGGTGTTACATTCTACCCCCTTAACAGAATTCGACCTGAATTCTGGTGTTCAACACTCCTCACGAAAGAATCAACAATAACAAACTGCACATAAAATAACATTAACTCGTACCCGTAGAGAACAACTCTTGGTACTTCTCGCGTATGCGTGACTCCAACTCATATGTCGCTTCTCGCTCAGACTGATGTGCCCAAAGCACTTTCACATACTTTATCGTTTTATGCCTCAACATCTTCTCTGATTCCTTCAGAATCTGAACTAGATGGGACTCGAAGGTGAGGTCTTGCTTAATCGACATTGGTTTTAACACAATCTCATGTTCTAGATCTCGTAGGTACTTCCTTAACATAGAAACATGGAACATATTATGCACTCCTCGCATGGACTTGGGGAGGTCTAAGTGGTATGCCAACTTCCCAATTTGCGCCAGAATTGGAAATGGCCCATGTACCTCAGGCTGAGCTTCCCTCTGGTACCAAATCGCACTATCCCTTTAGTAAGAGATACTCTCAGGAGCACCTGATTCCCCACCTCGAACTCTAGTTCTTGCCTTCTGACATCCACGTAACTCTTCTATCTACTCTAGGTAGCTAGCAGATTCTGTCTAATTTCTGTCACTCGTTCCATTGTTTGTTGGACCCAATCTAAGCCCAGAACAGCCTTCTCGCTCATGGCATCTCAACAAAGTGGCGATCTATACTTCCACCTATACAGAATCTCAAATGGCGCTACCTGAACACTGGAGCGATAGTTATTGTTATAGGCGAACTTTGAGAGTGTCAAATGATCCTCCCAGCTACCCTTCTAGGACAACACAGGATCTCAACATATACTCCAGTGTCTAAATGGTGCTTTCGAATTGTTCATTCGTCTACGAGTGAAAAGCAGTACTAAATTGGAGTTTCGTGCTTAGAGCTCCCTGTAAGCTCTCCTAAAACTTGGAAACAAATTTGGCGTCTCTGTCTGAAACTATCGTCTTGGGCATACCATACAACTTTACTATTTCTCGCATATAAATGGGTGCCATCTCAATCGCCGAATTCGTCGTACGAATGAGGATGAAGTACGCGCACTTACTGAATTGGTTCGCCGGATGATGAAAACCCAAATGTGAGATGGTGTTGACCAGCTGGGGACAGTCCGAGAACCTCAATGAGCGGTACCTTTATTCAACATTCTAAAGTCGAACGGGTTTTGACGGCAAAACATTATATTTTTCTTTTATTTTTCCTTGGATTATTTCATTTCTCGCTTTTCTTCTCTTGAGTTCGGTATTACAGGTTATGAATAACGGTTGTATTCATCATGAGGCCAATGGGCCAATATATATACACGTACAGGTACAACATATATGCAGGAAACCTCTCATATAACAGGGTAAAAACACAACTATATAATACAATATCTAACAGCCCCCCTCAAACTTATGGTGAATCAACAACATGGAGTTTGGAGAGGTAGAAGCTATGTTGGGCTCTAGTCTTTGCCTTGTGAAGAAGTCTGCCAATTGAAACTAAAAAGGTACATATGAAGAGCAACAACCTGATCCTGCACCTGTGTCCGCATGTAGGAAGCATCAACACCAATATATTTTGTAAGCTTATGCTTCACCGGATCTCAGGGTGTATTTAAGAATATTTGGAACCCAAGTAAAATATTTTCATACTTTAAAAAGGTTTTAATAATTAGGAAAAAGCTCTTATAAATTCAGGAAATTTCATAAAATGACTCAAAAATTCAATAATAGATAAAATAATTACTTTAAGGTGTTACAGCTTATGTTGGCGTGATTGTGTCAAATTTATGTATGGACTTATTTTGAAGCATACTATGGTATTACATGATGTGATTGTATATGCGTGTGGCCCTCTCGTTGAAAAGTTCAAACTATAGTGGTATGGTTCAATGTATTTTTTTCTGTGTGCGCGCAATTGCATACCATATGACTATTTTATCTTTTCCTGGTCCAAATCCGTCATGTATTCGCTCTGTGTCTATATTCCGAATACTCTAAATTCGTATTTATATCTAGTCTATCTATATTAGACTTTGAATCTGAAAAATAATATATGTTAGAATACAAGATGAGCAATATTTATTTGTATCCTATTCAGTTTCACCCCTAGTGCAAGCACGTTAATCAATCTTTGGTGTGCATGACGCGTACGTGAACCTCTATGCAAGATTATCCCATCAGCCTTTGAATCGGCATGCGTCACAGTCTTTGTGCGCGTACGTACTGGAAATCTAGGATTTGATCTCATGATATCGTAACTTCTTAGTTGAACCTCTACGACAAATTACCTACTCCAGGGGCTGCTCGTATTGGCATTTATGTGGTTTTCTGTTTTTTGGCTTTAGAATAGTAAATTTATAGAAAAATTGTATGAAAAGAGATACTCGTATATAATTTTAACCGATATAAATAAAGTTTCTATAGCGTTTACTACAATCAACTAATCGATCCTATTTAAAAAAACACTATTTAAAACTAAGTGCTATAAAAACATTTACAATAAAAAATAATTTTTAAAAACTAATATAAACAAAATAGTTCCATCCAACTGGTAGTCCCAGAGGACACAAGGAATGCATAGCTGATGGAGCAATGGTGCCAGACTAGCTTCCACCGGATCCAAGGTCCAAGTTGACGGTCACGTTGGGTCAACATGGACGGTGCCGCATGCCACCACCTTGCATGATCGTAGCTGCCTGGACCGCGATCGGGAACTGCATTCATAACATTAATTATTACGGACCCATCTTTTTTTTGTAATACTCATATAATTGTATTTTGTAGGTCCACACGCCAAAATGCCAATTGCTAATTGCCACCTACCCTCCTAGGGTCCTGCGCCAAGCTCAATTCCATTTCTATTGTGTTCCAAGTAGGGTGGCGATCCCGCCTCGATCCTAGTCTCCACGGGGACTCGACTGCCGTGTGATCCTGCAGTGGATTAAAAAAAAGCAAAATTATTTTTAAAAGATAATAATATGACTTTATTTACTAATTTATAATTATTAAGCTATATTTTTAAAATATAGCTTAAAATATATATTCTAGTATATAAATTAAGTTTTAGTTTAAATATATAAACATATAATATCTTATATTAAAAACTAAAATCAATTATATATATTTTATTTTTATCGGGTTCCCGTAGGCTCGCAAGGGTAGGATGACCCATTCTTGCTTTGTCCATGAGGACCATCCCTACGGGAAAATTATCGCCCCTACTCCGAGTGCACATCCGAACCAATCTTTTGTGACGATAGAATAACGTCCGAACCAATCTTCACCGCGAAGAAAGTAGGGCCTTTCCACGCCAGTACAACAGCAACATCGTTATTTATTTCTCTCTTCTTTGGCGTGAGACAGAATAGAAAGATGCGACTGCAACTCCTGCAAAATTCGAAGTAAAAAACGTGCGTAGACATGAGAAAGCAGGGAAAGATCGGTCGTTTTCTGCTACGCAACCATCCATATTCTGAACATTTCTGTGATCTACACGCCGCCCACCGGGCTGGCACATCAAAGTGAGAACACGTCGAAAAAGTGTAGAATTTCGTGTAGGATACACAGAGCAACCAACCGTAGCATTAGCTTTTGGTTTTTTATTACAGTATCTAACTTTTAAATAAAGTATTTTTTAAGATAAAATCTACAAGTTAATTATAGTACACGTTAAAAACTTAACATCTGTATTAATCAAAATCACAAATAAGTATCTTTCTCCGTAATATCTGTTGCAAACAGCTAAAATTTAAAAATTTTAGTCAAAAACTATAAGCCGCAGTCATATCAAATAGGCCCGTAAACAGATGGGGGGTATGGCTTAGGTGCCGCTCAGTTGGGCTGAAATAAACTGGCTTATGGCTGAAATTACACTGTAGTTGATGGTGGCTTATTTAGCGTAACTAAATTTAAAAAATTAAAAATAGAAAAAAAAACAAGTTAGCATATCACGAACAATGCAAACGAATACGGGAAAAACCAACAAAAAACTTAAAAAAACCAAAAAGCTAGAAAAAGATGTGCCAGAAGCTTAAGCCAAAATGAGTGGGGCTTGTGACTTTTGAGCTGTTCGCGTGAGAGATTACAAAGTAACAGAAACTCACGTGTGTTTTTTGCCGATATAAATGATATCGGTACAGTATGTACTACAATTAACTAATAGACCTTATTTTAAAAAGACACCGATTAAAGTTAGTTACTATAAAAAAAATAAAAAACAAAAGCTAAAAAAGCAAAGGGCTATGAAAGAAAAAGGCCAGTCTCCGATCAACAAATTCTAGTCAGATTTGCGTATTGAACGGGACCAAATGCCTCATCCTACAAAAGAAAAAGGCCAGTCTCAGATCAACAAATTATAGTCAAAGATGTTTTCAGAAGCTTACACATGCGCAGACTGCAATAAGTAGCGATGGCTCGTCCAGTTGTCATTTGTCAGCCGTGACGAATTTGATGTTTTCAGAAGCTTACACATGGGCAGACTGCAATAAGTGGCAATGCCTCGTCAGTCGTCAGTGTCATCCGTGATGAATATGACTAATCTGATGGTCGAATATTGTCACACTCTCCCACTCAAAAGGCTAAATGATTGATGGAAGGGGTTCTTATTGGCTTGTTTTCAATTGAAAAAAATAGTAATAATTAAATAATAATTTTAAAAAAGAGAGAGGTGATACAGAAGTAAGGGAGAGATACGTCTATGTGATAAGAGCGAGAGGAATATGATGTCTGGTATATCTGTAACCTCTACTTTTATTTCTAGAGCAAGACAGTAGTGAGATGAGTGAAGAAGCACAAAAAATTAGATGTTTACATTAATTTTCGATTTTTTTAAATAGAAGATAGAAGTAAAAATCATTACCAACATGACTAGAAGCTATTTTGTCAGTTTACTCGGATTTGGACCATTCTTTCAGCCGGCTTCCAGTTTCAGGGGACATCCCGGCAACACCCGTCTCTTTTTCTTCGAGATTCTCGTGACCCCGACCTTACCCTTACCAGGGCATTGATTGGTTGGGCTTAAGCTTTTGACTTCTAGTTTATTTTTCACTATTCATAAATTTCGTTTTTTTCTGAACTTTTGACTTTTTGTTGAGCTTTTTTGCCGGTTCTTTTTTTCCCATATTTGATTGTACTATACGTAATGGGCTAACATATTTTTTTTATATTTTTATATTTTTTAAATTTAATTATGCTAAATAAGCCTCTGTCAGCTGCTACAGTGTTTTCAGCCATAAGCCATGAGCTTTACTTTTTGCGTAGCAAGGAACTCCAGTGAAATACTTGCTGCGAAACATGTAAAACAGTGAAGCTAAAGGTGTAAATAGATGTTAAGGTCTCGCTCGTTTCAACTTTAGCTTCTGGTTTATTTTTCACTATTCATAAATTTTGTCTTTTTCTGAATTTTTAGCTTTTTTGCCGGTTCTTTTTTCCCGTATTCATTTGCGTTATTTGTGATGAGCTAGCATATTTTTCTATTTTTAAATTTTTTAAAATTTAATTATACCAAATAAACCACCTTCAGCTCAGTGAAATTTTAGCTGCTACGTTACAATTTCAACCAATCGAGCGGGGCTAATAAATTCGTAGCAAAACGCGGACGATATACTGCTATTCTATAGTTGCGGGGAAAGGAAGAGGTACTGAATTCCTCACATCACCATTAGTTAATCCAATGTTACTGAGTATTTGCCTGTTGGTACTGATTTGGGATCAAGTTACATCCAACCGATTGGTCCAAAATTGGGCACTGCGCACGGCTAAATTCCTGTGCCAGCAGGGCATCCGTCATTGGCATGTCTTGTGAGAGAGAGAGTTTCCTTAATTATGAAAAATTCTACCATGAAAAATTCTATTGTATAACAGTAACACCATTAAATTTGTGTAACAAGCAAATAAGGTACTGACATGTAGTATGAAACACTGTATTTAACATTGTAACACATAGAAATACGGCAAGAATCACAAAAAATCTTGCTACAATGTTTTTCTGTGCTATAGTATATGCTACAATATTTCCTGTCACATGTCAGCATCTTGTTGGCTCGTTACACATTAATTTGTGTAACATTTTCCATCATGAAACTACTCATCTTGTTGGATGCAAATTGCTGACATGTTATGTCAATCATAATCAACTTTTGATCCATTCGAGTCAACTAAAGTGGCCTCCATTAATTATTCTTGGACAGAAAACACAAAATTAAACAGCAATTGGTCTCACATTGTCAAAAGATATAAGAGACGAGGCTAACAGTAAGAGGAGACGAGTACAGAAATCCACTCATTAATCTATAGCCCAAGCAAGAGAGCTACCAAGCCTAGTAGCCAAGAAACTAGTCAACATTAGCCTGCCCGTCGTCGTCGACCTCGTCCGCTGCGTCCTTCCCCTTTCCTCCCTCCTTCGCCAGCGCCTTCTCCTTGGCCTTCTGCAACTCCTCCACCAACCCGGCGAGGCACGAGTCCGTGTTGTGGTCGGCGCTCGTTGGCGTCAGGTTCTCGGCGACGTCCGCCGGCGTCATGTTCACCTCCTGCAGCAGCGATTTCACCGTGTCGAACAGGAGGTGAGACTCCACGTCGAGGTAGACCTTGGCGAGGTGCTTGAACGCCTCGAAGCCGCAGTAGGACATCTCGATGTGCTTGTCCATGCGGCCTCGCCGGATCAACGCCGGGTCCAGCTTCTCGACGTGGTTGGTCGTGAAGACGATGATGCGCTCGCCGCCGCACGCCGACCAAAGCCCGTCGATGAAGTTGAGCACGCCGGAGAGCGTCACCTTGCTGCCCTTGTCCTTCTCCTCGTCCGGCGGCCCGGGTCCGTCCTTCTTCTCGCCGTCATTGTTCTGGCCGCCCTCGTCGTCCTTCGCCTTCTTCTTCTTGCGCGCGCCGGTGAGGTCGAGCGAGCAGTCGATGTCCTCGATGACGATGATCGACTTGCTGGTCGTCTCGATGAAGAGCTTGCGCAGGTCGGTGTTGGTGCGCACCGACGTGAGCTCGATGTCGTAGACGTCGTAGTCGAGGTGGTTGGCCATGGCGGCGATCATGGTGGACTTGCCGGTGCCGGGCGGACCGTAGAGGAGGTAGCCGCGCTTCCACGCCTTGCCGACGCGCGCGTAGTATTCCTTGCCGTTCCGGAACGCGTCGAGGTCGTCCATGATCTCCTTCTTCTTTGCCGGGTCCATGGCGAGCGTCGCGAACGTCTTGGGGTGCTCGAACACCACGTGGCTCCACACACTGTTGCACCAGAAGCTGGCGCAAGAACATCAGCAAGCTGTGGAAGAAACTCCACTAAGCAAAATACGATTATATATGGCAATCGTTTACCCGTTGTCGTCCCAGCCTTCGCCGGAGAGGTTGGTGAAGAGCTTGCGCTGGCGGTTCTGGACCATGACGGCGCGCCCCTCGCGGCGGACGTGGGGGAGGTAGTCGCGGATGACGAGGTCGCGGTCGCGCTCGAGGAAGAAGAGCCGGTAGAAGCGACGGTCGGCGCGCGCGGCACGGCCCCAGTAGTAGGGGGTGTTGTCCTCGCGCGGCGGCGTGGAGTAGGCGAGCCACCACACCGTGGCTCCCCTAAACTCGTCGGCGACCTCCTCGTTGTCGCCCATGCTGAGCACCAGGCGGTCGGCGTCCTTGGCGGACTCGGCCTTGAGGTGGCGCACGCCGCCGGCGGCCGCGCAGGTGGCGCGCTGCAGGTACGCCTGGACCTCCTTATACGCGTCGCTCCGCTTCATCCGTCCACCGTCGTACTCGGCGACGGTGACGGTGAGGTAGGGGTCGACGATCGCGGCGAGGCGGCGCGCGTGGCGGGTAAGGTGGCGGCCGACGAACTGCTGCAGCTGCAGGCCCTGCAGGTTGTTCCACAGCACGGTCCAGAGTACGGCGAGGAGGCTCAGCACGATACCCGAGTTGACGCTGCTCCATGCAGACGCCTCCATCTCTCTCTCTTTCGCTGGCTGGCTCGCTCAGTTACTCATGCCCTTTATATAAAGAGAAGCAACACGAAAAATTTTGGTTTGCTTTCTCGGACACTTTTCCGATGTGCTCACGTGTGCCTTTCCATAAAATAGTAAGCTCATTATACTCTTTCTCGTCTTCCTCCTCTCTCTGACTAAGCACACACACGTGCATAGGATAGAACGATGGCGCATGTGAGCAGAAGTTGAGGCCAAGCTATCTCGACGGGTGAGAACCGAGCCACCACCTCTGGAGACTGCATTAGTCTCTGTAAGGTCGTCGACGAAGGAGCAACGCATCTGTCCCTTCCGCGTGAAGAGGTGCCTCCTCTATGGTGCACGCGAATCAAGAAAGGACACGGTGAATCGAACCGACGAAGAAGCAGATGTTGTCATGAAGACTATCCGCACATGCATTCGAGACGAGGAGACCTGAGATGCATCGGATAATTTTCATATTTAATTTTTATTGCTGGATCATCATATTTATGGCTAAAAAGTGTCCTCCTAACACTCCTCAAACCTAAGGACGAAAATTACATCTCTCCAGCCTTAGGGTTAACACTTAAGCCCATCTATATTTATAGTCTAAGATCCAAACGAGTTCTTATCTAATTCCAACAAATAGAGACCCGAAAACCCTTATATAACATGGCAGTTTTAACTTTTGTCACGTGTCGTAGCCTCCAGACCAAACTTCTGTAGTTTTAACACGCATGATCCATCTTTGATCTCCACGCACCGCAACTCAAGCATGACCGTCTCCTCTAGCATCTTTGACTCTCTGGACCATGATTTTGCATAAGCCATCTCCTAGTCCTCACTGTAGACCATGATCGCCTTTGAGTTACCTTGCACATGCAAAGACCAAAGCAACATTTTGTTCTGACACAAGTTCTTTCCAACTTGATGGACATAAGTCTACATATGCCACATGCCTCAAATAACATCAATAAGCAATATTATCAATTATTCATCATCACAAATATTCTAGACCTAGTTACATAATCTAATAATCTCTTCCTTGATGAATACATTGACAATACCTCAAGATAACATGACTTCAAATATATCTAAGTGAAGAACTGAAACTGAAAAAGTATTTTAAGCTACAAGCCATAAATCTCTCCCAAATTTCTTATAAAGCATACCGAAGGAGCATTTAGCATCTTGAGCCACAAATCTCTCCCACTTTGGCAATGTAAGCATCAAGGTACAAAAGAAAGAAACATCAAAGAGAAAACTCACATCCAAGTATCATTAATCCAAAAAACTTTTTAAAAGAAAAACACACCATGAAATTTTAAATGATTATTTAAACCAAATAAATTGATGCGTACAAAATCATACTCTTATAAAGTTTGCCGATCATAAGCTTGCATATATAACAAAGAGGGTCAAAAGAAGCTTATAATATGATTAAGCAAATTAATGTACATAGTAGACCTTTTACAAAAATGACCAGTTAAACTAAAGATCTTACTAAAGAAGATAGCCATATAAAAATACAAATTTAAATCTAGATGCTAGAATCAAGAACTGAGTCATAAGTGCCAAATTGAAGCACAAAGCTTAACATAGATTTACATATCTTAATACATAGTACTTTATTATTGGCACTTGATTATGGCTTATTGTAGTAAAACACATTCTAGACTGGGAGATATCCATAATGGCCTCTTAAGCTTCAACCCAAATTAATTTCAGTACATTTATAATGGCCTTTTTGAGCCAACTTGAATCGCATTTCATTACTTGTAGCATCTCAAACCTTACTTTTCTATCATGCAAGCCAAAAAGTTTAAGGTTTCATGATCTCAGTCATACAAAACTCCCCCTAAGTTCATAGCTAGTTCAATGACAAGCCGTCTCGTGTGAAATAATTGTTGAGATGCATACATAATTAGTAATTTCACCATAATTTTTCACATGTATTTCTAGAAAAGCTAAAAGTGATTTAAGAAAGAATTAGAATGGCTCAAACTTAGACTTGACATAGAATCAGAATTTAACTGGGTATTAAACATGACATATCTCAAGAAGTAATTACTCTAATCAAAACTTAGTCAAAAAAATTCAGTCTTACCATGTTGTTTGTTCAAGTTGACAAAATTTAATAAATAGCTAATTATGGCCTTGCTAAGCTACACATATAAAATTATGATCTGGAAAGCTCAAAATACACATCATGACTTGTTCCGTGATTATTGACTTAAATAATAATTCAAGTTCTCAAAAACAAAAAAAAATAAAAACAAGTCTTAACAATGATATACATACCCCAACTCACTTCACAAACAAACAAATGGAGAAGTATCAAGTGGCTTAGTGAGAATATCAGCAATCAAAGCAACGTCCTTAAGAATGAATTTATCATTAACGCGCATTGTACCTTTAGACATCACAGTACTTATTGAGGCATTCCCAAAAGTGATCAACTCATCACTGAATACCTTAGTGAGGGAGGAAAACTATCTTGAATCACTGGTCATATGCCTGAAACAACTTGAATCCATTAGCCATATGTTCCCCTTCCTCATCAATTGCACTTACATCATAGGAAATATTGGTGTCACAGTACTGGGTTACTGAAATAAGATCTAGGACTTGAGTACTAAGACACACGATGTGGAGGAATTGCAATAAAACTAGAACCATAATCTCTATAAAGTATCCTTAAGATATCATTTTCTTTAGCTAAAGTGGGACAAGTTATGCATTTAACATGTTCATTCACAAGATTCTTAGAAACACTAGACTGAGCCCATATATTTTTAGTAAAATTATTAATTTGTCTAATCAATACTTCTATTTCTATGTTAAGCTTAGGATAATTAGTGCAAGAAAGTGTCTCATAATAAAACATTTGTTGAATTACTTTCTGAGATGAATTAAGTCTAATTTCTAACAATTCACAATTAGAGTAAGGTTTAGATTGAGCATTTGAAATACTTGACTTTAAACATGTAGAAGAACTAAACTTTAGTTTTTTAATTTCATCATTTGCAAGTTTTAATTTTTTATCACAAGAATCATGTGCCAACTTTAATTCATCAAGTTTAGCAGTTACATCACTAAGTTAAACCAAGTTTAATGTATTAATTGTTCTAGCAGTCTCTAACTCAGAATATAAAATTTGACAAGACTCATAAGATTTAACATCAGAAATATAAGTTCTAAGTATATTAATTTTAGAATTTAAACTCTTACAACAAGGCCATGATTTTTAATTTTCTTTTTATACTTCTTGAGCTTCTCTATTAATATAAGCGCATCATGAGATAAATCTGTATAAGAAGGTTTTTACCTCATCAGGATTATTGTAGAGATCATCATTATTGAGCTCCTCCCTGTTTGCCATAAAACACGTCGCTATGAAGTCCACTTCCTTTGCCTTTTTACCATTGTCCTCATCGTCATTTTCATAATCATCATTACTCGATCAATCTCATCAAGTGCTGCAAGTTTTTTTGTTGTCTGTCTTTCGATAATTGCGCTCCTTACTTGGGTCAATCTTAAATTCAGAGTAACGAGTTGGTGCCTTGTCATTCTTGACTTTCTTGCTCCTCGGTTTGGAGCATTTCATCTTGATGCGGTTTGGCTGACCACATTTATAGCATTTGGTTGAACCTCCTCTTCGCCTTGATCTTATGTTGTTAATTGCCTTGGTCACCATATTGGAGAAGAGTATAAGTTGCTCTTCTGGAATCTTTTCTAACTGTTCATCAGAAATAGAACACAGTGCAGACAAAGAAAAAATAGAGGAACTAAAAGAACTATCAGTTTAGTTAGTCACTAAACCCAAAGAATTAGAATTGTTTATCCTACCTAAAATATTAATTTCAAGTGTTTTTCATCTTAGAATAAAGATCATTCAAAGTGAGTGTTTCCATATTAACAAAATGATTAATAGTAGTGAATTACGCATTCCAAACAGATATATCTAAAGCATTTAAGATTTAACGAGCATTGTCAGAATCAGAATATATGACATCAATATATTATAAATTATTAATAATTTTATTAAAGCGATCAAAAAGTGCATCTATTGATTATCTAGGTTTTATCTCAAATTTAGAATACTCCTTTTTAAATTGGTTCTAACGAATACCTTTAACAAATTTAGATCCTTCATGAAAATCGGCTAGAGTGGTCAAAATTTTATTGACAGATTTAATATGAGTAATTCTGACAAATTCGTTGTACTTAGACCTAACAACAAAATATTTTTAGCCTTAGCATTAGCTTCAACATCAACAGTATTTCGAGTAGTAACAACAGGAGGCACTTTATATGGATTTTTAACTTTTTGCCAAATAGTACTACCTTATGCTTGTAGAAAACTTCCATTGCAATCTAAAAAAGGTGGCTTACCTGAAAAACGATCTCGATCTAATGTCATTGCAACTTGCTCTAGTATCATTTGTAGGATCATCAATGGCAATTAGAGGGGTGAATGATTGTAATTCGCAGCAGAAATTTTTTCCTCAAATCTATTGTCTTCTGCTTTTTCAACCTGCCAATCACAGCAAGAACACAAATATAAAATATAGCAAAAGAAAAGACTTCCCTTGGTACTGTAGCAAATCGAGATGTTTACTATAGCAAACAATACTCGATACTGTAGAAGTATTGTAGCAGTACTGTAGCAACTGATTAAAAATTGGAGATGTTGCTTTCAATGGAGTTTTCTTCTCTGCGTGATGTCTTTTGCTCTGTTGGAAGATTTCCCACGCAATGGAATAGCGTTGCCCTGCACGTGATGTACTTGCTCATGACATGACCCCTTGGTGATGTGCCTGGTAGATGAAGGAGCAACGCTTCTGTCCCTCCTGCATGAAAATGCACCTCCTCTATGATGCACATGCATCAAGAAGGGACACGATGAATCGAACCAAGGAAGAAGCAGACGTTGTCGTGAAGACTATCCGTGCATGCATCCGACATGAGGAGACTGAGACACGTTGGTTAATTTTTAGATCTAATTTTATTACTGGATCATCATATTCGTGGCTAGAAAGTGCCCTCCTAGCACCCCTCAAACCCTATCACTAAAATTGCATCTCTCCAGCCATGCGGTTAGCACCTAACCTCATCTATATTTATAGTTTAGAGCTTAAACGAGCTCTTATCAAATTCCAACAAATAAGAGATCCAAAACCCTTATGTAACACGGGTTTTTTCAACTTTTATCACATGTCTAGCCTCCGGACCGTATCTCCGTATCTCCAACATGTATCATCGCCTCTAGATCTCACATGCATCATCCATGGTTCATCTCCACACGCCCCAACTGGAGCATGATCGTCTCCTGCAGCATTCTTAACTCTCTAGATTATGAATTTGCACCAAACCATCTCCCAATTTTCACTATAGACCATGATCGTCTTTGGGTTACTCTGCACATGTAAAGACCAAAGCAACATCTTTTCCGGCACAATTTCTTTTCAACTTGACCGACATAAGTCCACACATACCACAACCTCAAATAACATCAATAAATAATATTGTCAATTATTTATTATAATAAATATTCTAGATCTAGCCATATAGTCTAACAGTCTCACCAATCCATATCCCACACGCAACGAAAAGCCAATTAACTAATTCCAAACAGAGGAGAAAAAACACGAAAACACATCCACCTAATCTATTTATGCCTACTCCAGCAGCTTACTCTTCCTCAATTTCGGAAGGTGAATTTTGTTCTGCTCTTATCTAATTTTTCCTCTACGTAATTTTTGCTCGCCATTAGTGAGTTCTTCGGATATGTGTTAATTCTTTCTCAAATATCTATCAAATTGCTATGGTGTCTCTTGATTTGCTTGCATCACTTGTCCATGTGCTCTCCATATATGGCGCCTATGCCGACGGAGTGCCGACGGGGTGCTCTCTGGTGGCAAGGTCCCGGTGAGCCTGAAGCAGGTTTCTGAAGGGATTTGGGGCACAACAGAAATGCCAACTGTGCCTCCAGTTGTGGTAGAGAGGTAGAGAGAGAACGAGGATGAAGCAGATGGATGGGGCCCAGCTGAATCGCAGGGAGTGAGAGGGGATGAAGAAGATGGATGGAGAGCCGACAGGTGGGCCAATCATTTTTTTTCTTTTATTTGCTAACTCAAATACGTGACATTGACTGTGATGCCACATCATCATAAAACTAGCCTATGTGACAAAAACCACCAATAAAAGCAGTTCTAGAAGGTAATTTGCTCTAGTCTAGATAGTTTAAGGGCGTCAAAAGAGTTGTTGATTGATTATTGGACTCGGATAAGAGTTGTTGATTGATTATTGGACTCGGATAAGAGTTGAGAGTTGTCAAATACGTACACTTATTCCTTCCAGATATTTTGACGTTTCGTCCGATAAGCAAAGGCAATCAGTTGTTCCATCATCTTCCTCCCTGCTCCGAAACTTTCATCTGTTTCCTACTTATTTTACTAAAGTTTCTTGCCACCAAGGTTTTGGTTAACGGTAGGGAAAAATACCTGAGGTCATCGAAATAGTAACCGGAAATCTCAGGAAAATGTCGGCCAAGATTTTTAAACAAATGTTGAGTTCTAAAATATCAAAATTTTTTGACCAGCTCAAAAATATACCAGCCCCACCGAGATTTTTTTTGTTACTTACTGGCAGTAACCAAAATCCCCGACCGAGATTTTCGGTTACTTACCGGCCAGTAACCAAAACCGTAGAGCTGGTCCAGGTCCTGTGGCATCTAGCTCCGAGATCTATGCTGGATCCGTAGTTTGTTGACTAAATTAAAGTGATTTAAATATTTTTATTTAATATATAATATAAATGAAATGAGTCATGTAAATACACTTAACATGCATGCAACTCTAGATCCAGGATTTCCTAGAGCTACAGATGACCAGCTCTAGAAAATCTACAGATTTCCTAGATTAGAGCTCTGCCAAACAGGGTCTTACTGGCCAGTAACCAAAATCCCCGACCGAGATTTTCGGTTACTTACCGGCCAGTAACCAAAACCGTGCACGCAACACATAAAAAAGCACGACCTTTTGTGAGGCCTCGATGAGTTGGTAGGGTCGGTGTGGCAAGAATCTCGAAGCAGGTCCATTGGATAAAATGCAAATATTTGTGACCGACCAGTCGACTATCATATCAATCAAATTCGTCACGGTTGACACTAAGATTATGTATAATGTGATAAAAAAATCGGTGCTAAAAGAGGAGAGAGCGCGTTTGGACTAGATATCTCGCACAAATTAAGACATGCCCCATACCTTCGCGCTATCCTACATGATTTTGCACTTTTCCGACGCGCTCATGTGAGTTGTTCTCGTCCCCACTATGATGCGCCAGCCAGTGGACGGCGTGTAGATCACAAGTATTGCACAAGTATGGATAGTTGCGCTGTGCAAAACGAGTAAACGACCATTCTTTTCCTCATTTCGCGTGTGTACGCACGCAAACATTTTGTGACTACTTCGCAGTCGCGTCGCCCTGTCTCAGTGCACGGTGCTTAGAAAGGTACGCCTAACTTTGTTCGAAGTGAAGGTTGGTTGCGAAGTTATTCGATGGTCAAAAGGTTTGGTTCAGTGTGAACTAGGAAGACAACGTAAATAGAAGGTGGTGTTTAGGAGTCACTTAAGGTGTTTTTGTGGTTTGGTGCACTTAGATTTTTTTAGAGGGATGTATATATGGGAGAAGAGAATTTGAGCATTTGTTTTTGTTATTCGGAGCACTCATATTTTTTTGAGGGGTATATATATTGAGATAAGGGTATTCGAGTGTTTTTATTGTTTGGAACACTTATATTTTTTAGAAATGGTGTACATATGAGAAAAAAAAATCTAAATGCTTTGAGTCTAATAAAACGCTCAAGTGTTGTTAAGTACTTCCCTAAATAGAATTGATATTGATATAAGCAGGACCAAAGGAGGGTAGGTTGCAAACGGATTTTTGGCATTTTGTCAGGTGATCAACAACACGAGTATAAAGAAAACAAGCACAATCATACGTAGAAAAAAAATACGAAACGCTTTTCAATGTATAGCTTTAAATCATCCGATCCAACCATCTACAACCATCTAACGGCTATAGCATTATCTTCATCCTCCTACTAGTCCCTACTCTCTCTCGCGCACTCTTTCTCACTCTCAGCTGCCGCTTCCTCTCTCACATCCTACAATCAACCTGTCTCTGATACCAACTATGTCGGAATCAGATATTTGAATCCGAACCCTCTGTAAATTACCACACTAGTCTCAGATCAAAGCCAGTGTACATAGTCAAACAATAATAATTACATAATCAATGATGATTTATTACAATAATAGTGTACCAGCCTTATAACGCCTTAGTACCAAAGAGACTACAAAACCACATAGAAAATACAAACTCAACGAAAGCAAAAGAAAAATAAACTCTAAAGGATGTCCCATCAATTTGGCACAGACAATTGACTGGGAAAATGCAGCGTAAACCTCTAGAAAGCCTTTGTCGAAGCCACATGCGAAGTAGTCATAGTATTCTTCAGCGTCTTCATACTCCTTGGAGATGATTTATAGATTGCAATGTAAGTACATAGAGTACTCTGAAAATCTTAGAAAAATGCAATTATATGCAAAGTTTAACCAAGGAATGGTAATGTGGTTCTTTTGCACAAAGCAATATTTTTAGTTCAATTACCATTATAGATTTCTAAAGCATCAATTTAATAAAGTAATTCCAGCAACTGAAATTAAATTAACTTATCTAGTAAAGGTTTCATCCACCTACATTAGTAGCATGCTCTATCTACCAAGATTCAGGAGTATGGGTTTCATCTACCCGCACGGGCTCTATCCACTAGGATACACACCCAAGAGTTCCAACCACTTCCAAGTTCTCAAAAGATTTTACTTTGAAACCAAAACCGAAGGTTTACAATGTGAAAGCACACATTGCCCTCCCTTGACAGGAGAAAATTGATATTATGCCACTCCTTTGGAGTGGCTTCGATAAAATGCCACTCTCTAGATGGCAATTGTTAAAATGCCATTCAATACATGATTAGGTCTATGATTTGCCATTTTAGGGGTTTTAGCCATTTCTTTTTCATTTTCCCCCAAAATTGCATAGAAAATGTCCATAATACCCTCCTTTTAGCCATTTCTTTCGAGTCTCTTTGTCTCCGAACGAGAACGAGAGGGTCAGAGGGCTTCCGCCATCGCCGCTGGAGGGCTTCGCCGCCGCCGCCACCGCAGGCACGGGCCGCTGGCGCCGCGCCCGCGCGCACGGACCTGCCTAACTCGAAGCAAATCAGATGTGAAGTAAGGGGGACAACGCTGAGGAGCAGCTCGAGGAGGACGACGCCGAAGGCGTACACATCGCTCTGCAGGGTCAGCTTCCCCGTCTGCAAAGCGCAACCAGAATCAGCATGGGCAACACGCCAACACCTACATTTGCAGCGAAGATATCTGAACTGAATGCGTGCAAGATCGTGTAGTCATCGTACCAATGCGTATTCAGGATCGAAGTAGCCGAACGTGCCCAGCACCCTGGTGGTCGCGTGCAGGTCCAGGTCCTGTGGCATCAGCTTGGCGAGGCCGAAGTCTGAAATTTGACAAGTTTTTGGCATGCAACGTTCGATGTTCGATCAGGCAATGCAATGAGGCGATCAGATTTCATCAGATTCTGAATTTGAACTACCTTTGCCTCAAAGTGCTCGGTGAGGAGAATGTTGCTGGACTTGAAGTCCCGGTGCACGACGGGGACGCCGACGGTCGTGTTCAAGTGCAGGTAGGCCAGCCCCCGCGCCGCACCGAGCGCAATCCTCAGCCGCAGCGGGCGCGGCGCCGGCGCCCCGTGCCTGCGGCGGCGGAAGCCCTCTGACCCTCTCGTTCGGAGACAAAGAGACTCGAAAGAAATGGCTAAAAGGAGGGTATTATGGACATTTCCTATGCAATTTTGGGGAAAAAATAAAAAATAAAAAAGAAATGGCTAAAACCCCTAAAATGGCAAATCATAGAGCTAATCATGTATTGGATGTCATTTTAACAATTGCCATCTAGAGAGTGGCATTTTATCGAAGCCACTCCAAAGGAGTGGCATAATATCAATTTTCTCCCCTTGACAGTGGACACAGCTATTTGAATAGTTTTACACTCTACAGAAATTGTACAATTTTACCTGTAAGAGATAATCAACTTATATTATCGGCTATAGCACGCTTCCTTTAGCGTGCGACAGAGTGATTATCATAAGGCTTTTACAATGTGCTGACCCAACTAGACTCCGTCCGCTAAGATGCGATCGGCTTGGCCAAAGGATGGCTGGAATGAGCTAGCGACTATGACAGGTGCTGGAAACATGGGTTGCTCTGGTGGTGGACATCCTTGGCGGTGCATTGGACAAACTGATGTATGGAACATGAGAGGAGGTGATGGTGAATGTGTAGTAGCAAGGAATTGGATTTTGACTTACTGGAGGCGATGAATCGATGACGGGAGATGATGTAGATCGGTTTCGGGAAAAACTTGATTCTCGCCGAACGGTTCCATGAAAATCAAATTAACTTCACATGAGGATACAAGATACTCGAAAACATGACGTGACACAAAAGAAATTCGAAAAAATTTACTAGAGTGCTCGAAACGTGAGTCGGGGCCACAATCAGTTTTGGGAACGACGGGCTCACTGTGACAATGGTGCATGAGAGTACTAGGAAGGGCCAATGAAAATGGGTTCGGCCTAGAAAAATAAAATTGATATTTTTCCAAAGATTTGAATTCAACTTTTGAATTTTGGAATTGGATTTGAATTTCAAAGAATAAGAGTGGCTTGGCATGCGGAATTGGTAGTCTGGTGGTGCTCTCCAATTTCTAAGTTCTAACGCGAGCGCAAGCTCAGTGAGAGTGAATGGAGTGGTCAGTGACGGGGAAGCCAACCTTATTTCCCATGAACGGTGCAGAAAACTCAATTAATCTGAGAAGAAGACAAAAGATTCTTGGGAACACAAGACAAAAGATTCTTGGTAACACAATGTGACGTGGGAGGTTTTGCAAGAACATCGTCGGAGAGGGAAATCGGCGAGATGGAGCGGACCCAGACTTGACGGCCGGAGTGGTGGCAATGGTTTTGACTTAGTTCTATGCGCAATGAATGTGATTGAAAATGGCCAAGCATGAATGTGCACGGTGATGGCGGTCTTGAATGTGCTAGTTTCCAAACCATGCGGACAACTTGGCTGGGATAGCACGTCACAGATGGCGTGGTGCACAGGCGCATGGCTAACTGGGCGCTGGGCACTAGGTGCAAGCAGCAAGCAGAACAGAGTAGAGAAGAAGGAAAGGGACTTGGGGCCTGTTCTTTTCCTCCGAAGCTGACAGCTTTTAGCTTTTGCTACAGTACCTAACTTTCAAACGAAGTATTTTCTCAAGACGGAGTCTACAAGTTAAACGATGTACACGTTAAAAGCCCAACATCTGTACCATCTAAAATCGCAAGTGAGTATCTATCTCTCCGTAATCTGTACCGTAAACAGCCAAAATTCAAAAATTTCAACCAAAAATCATAAGCCGCAGCCGTTGCCAAACAGTCCCTTGGTTTGGCCGAGAGGTAGAAAGAAGAATGAGCATGGCCAACGTTGGAATCGATATTGGTTTCGATTTACAATCTTTGGAGTCTGAAAAATGGAAGGCATAATTAAGAGGAAAATGGAAAGGGATTTACTTTTGACAGAGATGGCATACATTTTCCATACTTGTTGTCTAAATTTTGATTGTAAACGATCGTGGCTAGCGCAGAGCATGGGAGTCTCGGTTGCAGCTCAGCGATGCAGCAATGTAGGGAAAGAGCAAAGTGAACAGCGAAGCAATCGAGCATAGAAGGGTGAGAGAGAGAGAGAGAGAGAGAGAGAGAGGAAGGAGAGTGGGCCAGACTAGGTTGAATTTGGGCTAGGCCAGGGAAAAGAAAGAATGACCTTGGCCTAGAAACTAGAAATTGATTTGAAATTATAACTGTGATTTGAATCTAAATTGAGAATTTGACTTTGAGCTGAGGTTTGAATTTAGATTTTAAGATTCTTGGGATATTGGATTTAGGATTTGGAAATTGGATTCTGGAATTTAGGTTTTCAGATTTTCTGAAATTTCAATTGGAACTTGAAGTTTAAAGTTTGGATTTTGAATTTTGAATTTGAGATATTAATAGGAATTTGATTTTGATATATTAAGGATTCACATAAAAATCAAATAAAATCCAAATCTTTAAAATAATTAATTTAAAAATAATTTTTAAAGAAAAACAAATTTTAGGACGTTACAATCATCATCCATGTTAACCAATGTAGCCGTCAGCTCGGACCTAGGATCCGGCGAAAGCTAGTTTGGCATGATTGACCCACAGCTAATCCATTCCTTTGTGTCCTTTTGGACTAGCAATTTGGTGAACTTGTATTTCTTCTTTAATTTTCTCAGGCTTAAAAGTACATTTTTTTTAGAAAATGGAAGATATAAAACTTCCCGCCTCTGCGTTTCCGCATACAGCGTTTACATTATTACAAAGTTTCAACACTATTGCTGATGAAATAGGGAAACAAGGAATGCAAAAAATTATGCATAACAAAGTCTATTATTAAATTTCCATCCATGGGAAGCAAACAGTTCCAACGCAGTGGTCTCTAGTTTCCTGCTCGCTGACTGAAAAGACTCCTTTGTTTCATCATCACCCTGCAGCAATGCCCAAAACCGCAGCCAGTATGTTCCCTTGAAAATAGCCTGCATAAAAGACATATATTTGCAATTTGCAAAGATTAGATCATTACGACATCTCCAAATTGCCCAACATAAAGCGGCTACCCCAACTAAAATATCTTTCTTGTCTTTTAAATCGAAATTTGATAGCCAACTCCCTAACATGTGGGATACAGAGCTGGGAGGAGTTATCCCAGTAGCTATATAAACAGTCCTCCAGATTGTCTTGGCATAATGACAATCAAAGAAAAGGTGTTTAATGGTTTTGTTACAATTACAAAAACAACACTTTTGACTGCCTTTCCAATTTCGCTTAATTAGATTGTCCTTTGTTAAAATTACCCCCCGCTGGAGATACCAAAGGAAAATCTTGATTTTTAGAGGAATTTTTAACTTCCAAATCAACTTATGAGAAAAGGGCGTATTCTGATTTATCATGTGAAGATACATAGAATGGACCGTAAATTGACCATTGTTATGTAAGCTCCAAACAAACAAATCTCTCTTATGAGTTAAAGTGATATGAGTGATTTTGGCAACTAAGTCTTCCCAATCATCAAGTTTATCCCCCACCAGAGCTCTCCGAAATGAAATATTTAATGGTGTTGATCTCACAATATTGGCCACTGTATCATGCGGCCGATTTGTAATATTATACAACGTGGGATAAAGGTCTTTAAAAGGCCGGTTGCCTACCCATATATCTTCCCAAAATCTTATTTGTGATCCATCCTTAATTTTGAAGGAACCACAAGCCAAAGCCTGATCTTTTATTTTCATCAGACCCTTCCAGAAATGAGAATCATTGGGTTTGACTTGGACTTGTGGAAGAGATTTTGAGCTTAGATACTTGTTTGTAAGCAAGGTTTGCCAAGTTCCTTCCTCGTTAAGCAAATTTATAATCCACTTGCTTAATAGACATTTATACTGGACTTGGAGGTCAATGATCCCAAGTCCTCCTTGGTCTTTAGGACGACATAAGATATTCCATTGTGCAAGGCGATACTTCTTGGTATCTTTGTCGCCTTGCCAAAAAAATCTAGATCTGTAATAATCTAGTTTTTTAAGAACACCTTTCGGAACTTCAAAAAAGGACATCATGAACATGGGTAGACTGCTAAGCACTGAATTTAGAAGGACCAATCTACCTCCATAAGATAAATGTTTCGCCTTCCAGCAAGTCAATTTTTTCGCGAACCTCTCTTCGATGCTCCTCCAATCAGCATTATGGAGTTTTTTATGATGCATAGGTATACCTAAATATCTAAAGGGATATTCACCTGCATCACAACCGAAGAGCTCAATGTACTGGTCCTCAAAAACTTTTGCTTCGCCGTAACAAAAGATTTCGCTTTTATGAAAGTTAATTTTGAGGCCCGACAATTGTTCAAAAGCACACAATAAAAGTTTCATGTTTTTTGCTTGTTCAAGGTCATGGTCCATAAAGATAATAGTATCGTCTGCATATTGCAGAATTGACAATCCATCATCTACAAGGTGTGGAATGACCCCCCTTAATTGTCCATCATCCTTTGCTCTTTTTATTAAGAGTGCAAGCATGTCTGCTACTATGTTGAACAAAATAGGTGACATTGGGTCACCTTGACGAAGACCTTTTTTTGTTTGGAAGTAGTGTCCAATGTCATCATTGACTTTGATACCAACACTACCCTCAGTGACAAAGCTTTCAATCCACTTGCACCATTTGGGCGAGAAGCCTTTCATTCTCAAGGTTTGTTGAAGAAAGGACCACTTAACTTTATCATAGGCCTTTTCAAAGTCAATTTTGAAAATCACCCCGTTAAGCTTTTTAGAGTGAAGTTCATGAATGGTCTCATGTAAAATGACCACGCCTTCCATTATGTTTCTGCCTGGCATAAAAGCCGTTTGAGATGGACTCACGACCGTCTGCGCTACTTTATTGATTCTGTTTGTGCCTACTTTTGTGAAAATTTTAAAACTGACATTAAGAAGACAGATTGGTCTGTATTGTTGAATCTGTTTTGCATCTTTAGTCTTAGGCAGAAGGGTAATTACCCCGAAATTTAGACGAAAGAGCGGTAGGCACTCTTCATAAAAATCATTGAAGAGTGCCATTAAATCCTCCTTTATCACTTCCCAGAATACTTGATAAAATTCTGCAGGGAAGCCATCAGGACCTGGAGCTTTGTTGTGTTCCATTTGGAACAAAGCCTCTTTGACCTCTGTTTCAGAAAAAGTTGATGTAAGCATATCATTTTCAACATCATTGACTTGTGGTATATCATTTATCTGAGTTTCCACGAGAGAAAAATTATTGTCCTGTGGTTGTCCTATCCAAGAGATTTAATTAAGCAGTTACAAGATCACAATTGACGAAATCTATAAATTAATTATAATAGATACTATCTTAATTTTATCTATATCCATTAAAATCACATATAAGTATCTTTCTTCGTACTTTTTCTTATAAATGGCTAGAATTCAAAATTTAAATAAGAAATTATAAGTCATAACATAAAAGAATGCATCCCAAATCTTAGATTTCCAGTACGTGCACAAAAATTGTTACTCATGTTGAGTCGAAGGGTGGTGATCCAATCTTGCATAGGGGTTCACGTACGCGTCATGCACACCGAAGATTGATTAACGCGTGCCTGTACCAACTCCCATCACATGGCAAGCCAGAATATTTCTGGTTCTTCATCTTCCTCCCCCTGCCCATAGACTAATCACTCCTGCGTCACAAAGGCTCTGAGTGCATACGTAGCAGCTGGGCCCTAATAGTTTCGGCTTCGGTTTCTAACTTCTGGCTTATTTTTCATTATTTCTAAATTTCGTCTTTTTCTGATTTATTTTAGATTTTTTGAGTTTTTTACCGGTTCTTTTTTTTCCCGTATTCGTTTGCATTACACGTGATGGGCTAACCAATTTTTTCTATTTTTAAAATTTTTTAAATTTAATTATACCAAATAAACCATCTTCAGCTACAGTACAATTTCAACCAGCTACAGTGAAATAAGCCATAAGCCACAGCCCTACCGATCATCACCGATGCCATGTCAGTCGTACTGATTTATCTACCAGTCCGTTGCTGCCAAATTAATGTGGCGCTTACTGATAATTGTGCTGTCAAACAAACGAAGGATAGGAAATTTCTGAGAAGCATAGCGACATAGCGAGATAATAAGAAATTCATCCGATGGCCTTAGGCCTGCATAAGAAATTTCTGAGAAGCATAGCGACACAGGTCTGCCATAACATTGAAACAAGAACGTGATAATTTACCTGATCATCGTTTTGGTGATCCCAGGACTCCATTCATTTTGTTCGACAAATGGCGATCGACGATGAAGACAAGTAGAAGGGCATCCCTTCTGACTACTCTCTGTCTCAGATAATGCTGTGGCACCTTGACATGCCAAGGTACGCTTCAATAAAAGAACAAGAGACTCGACAGAAGCAAAATTTAATGAAGAGTGAAAAGAGGACTCCATGACATGATATTGTTAGCCACAGAACAAGCATGTCGCACTACAGCTATCATAATGGAACAGATAGAAGAAAGATCTTATGCAAAACATAACTAATGCCATCTTCATGTATATAAGTTATTCCATAACCCCCCGGGGGGGGGGGGGGGGGGGGCACATCTCGGAATTGAAGTGTCAAACAGTGAACAGACCTGCTCTAAAAAGGTCTAACATTCTTTGTCCATGAATTTTGGTAACACATCAAGATTTTAGTCTACCTTCTAAGTGCTGAGACTAGAGATGCAAAAAAAATATCCTTTCACTGGACGAGCATGTTGTGTGTTATATAATCAAAAGGCTGATCCACCTCCTTTCGTCTTCCCTAGTAAAACATCTTTGGCCTCATTGATCTTCGAAGCAAGGTAATGGCTCCCTCCCGCATCTGGATGATTGGCAACCATGACCTTCTTATGTGCTTCTTTTACCTTCTCAGGATGGACATTTTCCCTGGAAGAATCAAAAGAAAAAAAAAAGAGGGCCACTTAACAAAGGCAAGAAACATAACATGCCTAAAATTATAATTTACCAATGAAAAAATGTTGAATCACAAATAATGACGCTTCTTCAAATGCAAGAATGACTGATCTGATATGTAGAGATACACTCTGTTTAAATTTGAAATTTGAAGGACAAATTCAAGAGTTATTCAATATGTTGGTACTAAGAAGTACCTGATGACCTGACAGAAAATAAACAACTTTTCGTATCTCAAGAATTGACAATTCAGCCTCAAACATAATGTTTTATTTTATCAATGAAGAAAAGATGTTTTTTGGGGTAAAGTGGAAAACAAAATATATCATTTCAAAGAGGAAACCAATTCACCAGAGGAAATTTTAGTTGATAGCTACATTTAATTAACTTGTGGGTGTTGCTCTGCATCTACGTATCCTTAATACCGCACATTTGTTTCCATTGTGACTGATGGAGGGTGGTGATATGATCCCAGTTTAAGATGGCAATCGTACCCTTCTACATGCAAGTAATTATCCCCAAAGCTTCATATGGATGGGTTCAGAATGGGTAGGATCCAATCCATGTGTAGAACTAAGATCCATGTGAATTGGGTTTGAACCCCACCATTCCCGGCCATCCACATGAGGTCTAGTAGGGCTATGGGATTGTGGAGCTGTTGGCGACAAACTAAACCCAAGTTGGGTGGCTGTGATGGGGGATAGCTTTGTCAACCTTGTTCTAGTGTACCTGTGGGGTCCTCATGAAAATTATTCTACGACATTTATGTATATAATATATGCATTGGTCTCTATAAATGTGGGGCCACATTTAATAGTACATGTGCCTGGAGGGTTAAAAATAAAACATTAACCCTAGATATATTCTCATCCCACATATCACTTCAACCACCGGTTCTCTCATCTCACTCTTAAATCTTGTTCCTCTCTGATCACTGTGACCTCTACGGCTCTACCTATGTTCCACACCTCATACACAACAACCAAGTACCAACCGTCTCCTTCCTCACACCAACCTGCACGAGGTTGAAGGGAGGGCACAGAGGCGCAGATTGGTTAAAGATTGGGACGCTGTCAGAAAGTTAGTAGCCCAGTACTTGTTGGGGGCACTTAGAATGGGTGAAATGAATGTAGTGGCTGACAAAGGTTGACTGATCACACTATTCCATCAATTCATCTACAAGATTAAATGGTCAAATTTTGCATCTCAATTTACAAACATGCAAAGCTAGCTGTTGCATTCGCTCCTAGGAGGCTTTCCTATCAAAAAGCATTTTGTATTTGGAAAGGACAGAGTTCCCTCATTTGCAACTTGTTCATTTGGAAATTAATAAAGCAACCTAAAACCATATTCTCAATATGTTCGTTCTGGTAAAATTGCAGCTATTGATACTGTGTCTATGTTACTTGTTTTAGTGCGTAGTATGGACTACAAAAATAGTACCACATGATGTTCCACAATATCTCTCCCCATTAAAACAGATGTTTCACAAATTGTATTGCAGTAATCATACAGTCCTTAACTCCCTATCGTTGGCTGTGAACTATTTACCTCCATAGTTTATGGGGACCTGGGCAACAAATTGGGGCATGGTATGGGTGGAATTTTCCCATGAATTAGAGGGGGCAAGGATCAGGGCAAGTTCCCTGTGCATGTGTGCGTCAGCTCAACGTAATTTCAATGTGTCATGAACGTGCCTACGAATACAAGTAGATACTGGAGAGTTGGGCCACTGGGCCTTGGTAAGATGCTGGACAAATTGGCCCACTAGTATGATTGCCAATATGACGGGAAAGGACAGAGCAACATATAAGCCAAGGACTAAAGCATGGAGTAAGGATTGAACAGAATAGAACAAAGGCAAAGGCCGTCTCACTTCTCTCCCAATTTGTTTTTCTTCCCCTGATTCCTTCCTCAGCCCCCCCCCCCCCCCCCCCCCAACCAGTATCCTTCCAATTGCAACTTGAATTCCCCTTTTACCCCCGAATCCTTCTCCATTTCTCCCTCAATTCCTCTAATTTTATCTTGGTTCACAACGCCATGCATGGGATGGAGCTAGAGATACGAATAGCTTTATGCTAAATGAAACATAAACAACAATCGACTGTGGTATGAATATTATGCTTTTATATGATACACACCTGACACCCAGAATTAAACCAGCTTCCCTTCGAGTCATTGTAGGTTGAAAGCCACCTTCATAGAATTTGCGCATCCTAGGAACTATAGGCCTTGCCTTATAAGCTTGCCAAGCTTGGATGCTATATCTACCGGCAAGTGCCGCTGCTGCAACTGCAAGTCCTGCTATGAGTGGTGTAGCCTGCAGAAATTTAATATAGAAGTATTAAATAGCAACAACTGTAACTTTGCCGTGTTGCGTATCCAGTTTGCGCTATTTTTTTGCACTCTCTATATTCATGCATGAAAGTGAAAATTGAACCTTCAGATCGCAAAAACATCCAGAAGCTAGATAAATTAATAAGCATATACTGCCAGGATGCATGAAAAGGAATACAGGAAATTGCTTGTAGATTACGAAGTAACCAAAAACATTACACTTATCAGATAACAATTGCTGCATCTTGATTAGTGGCAAAAAATAGCAAAGTTAGCTTGTAGTATTATTAATTTGGCCTCGTTCTGACATTACTCTAGTTAAGACTTAAGATTAGGGAGCGAATGTACTAAAAACCATTTCATCCTAAATAACATGAGAAAGGTAAGCAGGGAAGACACAAAAGAATGCCTACAAACTAATTTTGCCTACTGTTCTGTTCTAATTGGATTAGCAAACCCGCATGTACGCTATTACACTAAGGACCCAACAAATCCGCAGTGCAGAGCACAAAATGTCGTGAAAAGTAGAACAAGGGTTTACCACACAATTCCCTAATACGAAAAAAGTGGAACTTTTGGCACTAGCAAGCTGTGAAATACCAGCAAAATTCTCTACCTTGTTCCCCTTTAATCGCACTAAATCTCATCCAATCTTAACACATACAACATACATGAACTTGCCTAAAGAAAGTGAACTTGTGTGTTGTAGAGAGCTCACCATCTAGCCCCACCACCAGTCAATCCGGCACGCTGGACCTGGACGCGGAGGGCAGAATAGATAGGCGACGAGAAGCACGGGGGATACGCGGAGGTGACAGGTTGCCGGAGCTAAGGTCCCGGTGAGCGCCTGAGAGGAGGCCGGCGTCGGCGGTGGAGGCTTCTTCGCGGAGGAGGCAGTTACAAAAGAAAGCAATTCGGGCGGCGGCGGAGGCTATATATGGCCGTCGCCCGTGCTGGAGGCACCGTCGAGCTGAGGATTTGGTCGCGCGACGGCGCGAGATGAGATGGCTGCAGCACCGCACTTGACCAAGAAAGGAGAGGTGAAGAACGGGGAAGGAGAGAGATAGTGGCGGCTGGTGTTTGGGTCTTCGTTCTTCAGACGGGTGAATTGGGCTGACTGGGCCAGGCCAGTCCTCCTCTTTAAAAAAGGTTCCGGTTATAGGTTTTTATAAAAGAGTTAAATCCTTATATTCCACTGAAAATTTTCAAAATCACCGGGTGGAGTATAAAGTTCTTTTCAGCTATTGCTGATAGCTTTTGACTATAGCTAATGACTTTTAGTCCTAACACAAATGTTTGTGCAAACGAATCAAATACCGATAAATCGCTCGAAAAAATTGTCCTGATAAGTTACTTCAAAAAAAGGTGAAGTTATTCTATTTATTTGTTCGGTGGAAACCATCATCCATATCCCATAAAGTAGATGCAAACTTTCGATGCCCCTCTATGAAACCGCCCGGTTCATCTTCCGGTCCAATTACATTAAACTAGCTCCCTCATTCTCTTCACCAAATCTCCATCTCCTTCAGCTCATCTAGTGACGGCCTCGTGGTTTATTTCACAAATTCTCGTAGGGCATGGCGCTAACACTTCCATGGTGAAATGGTTCGCGAGACTCAGAAGTACAAGCATAACGAATTTCATTTTGTTACATCGCTGGCGAGAGATACCCAGCCAACTGAAAAGGGGTAGTTTTTGTGCAATTTGCGCTACCAGATTTGCGATAGGCAATGCGACATTCAAAAGTTGCAGGAATGAGGAGAATAGGGATATTATTGTGAAACTTACACGACAACAGTAAGAAAAAACAGAAGTTTTGATTGTGCCTCCTGCAGTGAGCATTCATCCTAGAGCAGAGAGATACTTCATTACAGAATCTAAAACAAAGTACTTCATTACAGAAACAAACATCTCAGCTTATTGCTTTAACACTTGTCTTATTTCCTTATTGTATGTAGTCCTGCTGCCCAGCAAGACATCAAAACTTATTCGCTGGTAGTTTCAAGCCAGGCTGCACTCCTCTTGGAAGTTGCAAGCATATCTTACCAAAAACCAAGGGAAAAACCAGAAAATTATTTTCTGGTGATTGAAGTCTTCGAACCTTACTTGTGCATGTTTATTACATCACGGTCTCAATGAACAATCTCTCTCAAGACAAAATTTAACATATAGAAAGATACCTTATTAATAAATATTATCATCATATTAATCATCCTCATTGTTGCTGAAACTATCGTGACTCGATCGATATATCGATAATGCTACCACTGGCTACCGTGCCAAGCACCGTTCTTCCGTTGGCCTTGGCTTCCCTTTCATTTGGCCTCCGCCTCTGCCTTTGTCGTTCTTTTTTTTTTGAGGGAACTTCTGTTTTAAAGTAATTTAGACTTGTCAAGTAATAAAATATTAGGATTTTGATGCAATCGAAGCATCGGATCAAATGGTTAGTTTGTTTCCTTTATTAAGCTTTTTCATGTTTAGTTGTTGGCTTGCTTAGCAAGTTGATTAGGTAGATGCATTTGATAAGAGAATAGAGAATGTTAGACCATGTGGCTAGGTCTAGAATATTGTTGTGATGAATAATTGACAATGATTATTTTGTAATGATGAATATTTGGTAATTTTGTTTAGCGGCGTTATGCAAGTTGTGTTGCGTGTGTGCGGATTGACGTTAGTCAAGTTTGGACGAACTTGTGCCGGAAGAATGTTCTTTGGTCTTTGCATGTGCAGGTTGAGCATGGAGGCGATCATGGTCGGTGACGGTCAAGGAGGTCACGAGATGGTCGGGCTCATGCTTGGGGCGCATGGAGATTAAAGGTGGATGGTGCGTGGAGAAGCTACAGGAGGTGCGGTCCTGGAGGCTTCGACACGTGACGCGTTAGAAAAGTCGTGAGTGTGAAAAACCCGTGTTAGGAAGGGTTTCGGGTCCCTGGAAAATTAGTGGGCCAAAAGCCTGATTGAGGTAAAAGGGCCAGGCCTTGTTTGAATGAGTTGTATTAGGGTTTGAGTTCGTTTGTAAGTTGATTTCGGATTTATGGATATGCTATAAAAGGGTTAGGGCCGGCGGCATGTGCTGTACGGTTTTTGGTGGTGAAACGAATCTGATTGATCTCCACGCCATCGCTGCTTTATCTTCTTACGGCGGTTTTGATCTGCTCTGGATCTCACGCCAATGGTGGCCATACGCCGGTGATCGATTGGCAGCAAGCGCAGGCGCACAGGTCTTCGTGTTTTCTTTTACTCGGCGCGAGGAGCAGGCGGCAGAGTCTACATTTTGGTTGTCATATGTACATGCAGTCATCAAGACACAACAGGCAACGTCAAATCAAGCAAAAAGCAAGGTTGTATCAATCCATACGTCATCCAATAGAAAAAGGTAATATGCATGCCGTGACTTTTATAATGAGGAGAGAAGAAAATGAGATTAGTGTAAGGTAATTAGAAGTGCTAATTAAGTGTTGACGTTAGATTTGCATGGTTGTAGCCTTGTAGGGAGTTGTGTCGTGAGTTTTTTTTTCGGTCTGCATGCATTGCTTCTCTGGCCGGACGTAGACACTTTTGTTTCTAAAGTAATTAGTGATTAATGCTAATTAAGTTTTTATAAATTCTGCTTGCATGAATTAGCTTTGGCCGAAAGTTTTAGAGCTCGTTTTAGTATCGTCTTGTGGACTTTAATTAAGATTTACTCATAGATAAATAAAAAAAAGGTCTTGGCTCTCGGTTAGTATATCTGGCGATCTCTGGTCTTTGTTTCGTTGTTATGCATGCATGATTTGGCTCAAGACTAGATAAGATCAGAGAGAGAGCAGAGAAGTACACGCGAAGAAAACTGTTCTGTTTTTTCCTATTTTTGTTCTTTCTATTTTTAGATTAGACGATTAGAAGATAATAAATTTAAGAAAAAGTTTCCGCTGCGAATTGCAATCATTCACCCCCCTCTGATTGCCATCGACGATCCTACAGGTGGTATCAGAGCCGGTTGCAATGGCATCAGATCGGAATCGGTTTTCAGGTAAGCCACCGTTTTTTGATGGATCAGATTATCTTTATTGGAAGACACGCATGGAGGTTTTTCTTCAAGCACAAGGTAATTCTATTTGGCAACAAGTTGAACATACATATGATGTGCCTCCTGTTGTTACAACTGAAAATTCATCTGATGTTGAAGCTAATGCTAAGGCTAGAAATATTTTGTTGCAAGGTTTAAGTAGAAACGAGTTTGTCAGAATTGCTCACCTTAAATCTGCAAATAAAATTTGGACCACTCTAGCTGATTATCATGAGGGATCTAAATCTATTAAAGGTGTGCGTCAGAATCAATTTAACAAGGAGTATTCTAAATTTGAGATGAAACCTGGAGAATCAGTAGATGCTCTTTTTGATCACTTTAATAAAATTGTTAGTGATTTGCAATCTGTTGATGTCACATATTCTGATTCTGACAATGCTCGTCAAATTTTAAATGCTTTGGATATGTCTGTTTGGAATGTGTTGGTCACTACTATCAATTATTCTGTTAATATGGAAACACTCACCTTGAATGATCTTTATTCCAAGATGAAAACACATGAAATTGATGTTTTGGCCAGGATAAACAAGAATAATTCTTTGGGATTAGTAACTAACCAAACTGACAGTTCTTCTAGTGCTCTATTGTTTCTTTGTCTGCATTGTGCTCTATTTCAGATGAACAATTAGAAGAATTTCCAAAAGAACAGCTTGTACTTCTCTCCAACAGGATGACCAAGGCAATTAACAACATCAGATTAAGGCGAAGAGCAGGTCCAATCAAATGCTATGAATGTGGTGAGCTAAACCACATTAAGATGAATTGTCCCAAACTGAGAAGCAAGGAGGTGAAAGATGACAAGGCACCAACTCGTCGCTCTCAAATCAAGATTGATCCAAACAAGAAACGCAATTATCGCAGAGCAGTCAATAAGATAATTTCAGCACTTGATGAGATTGTTTTGAGTGATGATGATTCTGAAAGCGATGATGAGGATAATGTCAAGAAGGCAACGGAGGTGGACTTCACAGGGATGTGCTTTATGGCAAACAGTGAGGAGCTCGACAGTGATGATCTTTATAGTGATCCTGATGAGGTAAAACCTTCTTACACTGATTTATCTCGTGCTGTGCTTAGATTGACTGATGAGCTTAAGAAGTACAAAAAGAAAATTAAAAATCATGATTTCATTGTTGAGGGCTTAAATTCTGAAATCAATAGACTTAGAGCTTCTATTCCTGATGATGAATCTTGTGAGTCTTGTCAAGTTTTACATACTGAGTTGGAATCTGCTAGAACAATTAATGCATCAAACTTGGTTCAACTTAGTGATGTAACTGCTAAACTTGATGAGTTGAGATTGGCACATGACTCTTGTGGTGAAAAGTTAAAACTTGCATATGATGAAATTGAAAAACTTAAGTTTAGCTCTCCTACATGTTTAGAGTCAGGTATTTCAAATACTCAATCTAAAACTTGCGTTAAATGTGATTTGCTAGAAGCTAGACTTAATTCATCACAAGAAACAATTCAACAGATGCTTTATCATGAGATATCTTCTTGCTCTAATTGTCCTAAACTTAACACTGAAATAGAAGTTTTGACTAGACAACTAAATGATTTTGCTGAAAAAGAAAATTTGGCTCAGTCTAGTGATTCTAAAAATTTTGTGAATGAACCTGTTAAATGTACAACTTGTCCCACTCTAGCTAAAGAGAATGAGTACCTGAAAGACACTTTAGAGAGATTATCTTTTGGCAAGAAAAATTTGAATATGATTCTAGACAAGTCAAAAACAAGTGTGAAAAATCGTGGCCTAGGATTTAATTTTGTTGAGCATGCCAAGAATAATCCTCCTAAAGTAATTAAGCCTCTTGAACCTGGAAAAATTGAAGTGAAATTTGAACCAAAACAAACTGTGTTTAAATCTGTTGGCTTTGTGCAAAGTTCATCAAATTATAATGTAGGTGCTAGCTCATCATCTCAAAAGAATTCTGGTAATGTAAAATTTCAATGCACCTATTGTGGAAGAGATGGTCATTTGCATGAATTTTGCTTTAGACGTGCTAAGAAAGAGAAAAAGGAAAGATTGAATGCTTTAAGACAAAAACGTGCAACCTCTTTTGTTCCTAGAACTAATATGAACGCTCATTTTTTTGAGAACTTTCATGATGGTTTTAAATCTACTTCACATGCTAGATTGAGATTTAATTCAAATAATTCATGTCACCAACATGCACGTAATTTTGGTTCTAGCTTTGTTGCTCCTGTTCGTCGTGTGTCTCAGTATTGGATTCCTAGATCTTATTTCACTAACCCCAGTACTGTGAGACCGATGTTTCCTGTGATGTAAGAACAACTGACAAGGATGGAGAACATGGGCTAGATTGGGTTCCAGTTGTTTACATCATTACTTGATTGGAACACTTGATAGTTCTTCGCTCTCTTTGATGGCTTGCAAGAGATTTCACTTTTTGAGAGACCATGTGGAAAAGGTAATGTAGTCTTACACCCTATTGAGTTGGATTCTCATGTTGATGATATGCTTTCAAAACCACTTGATTCCTCTTGTTTTGCTCTTTTGTCAAGTGAGTTGGGCATGTTGCTTCCAATGGAATTATTCTGAGGGGGAGCTTATGTTTAAAAATTTAGGAAGCTTTGTTTATTATACTTGTCAAATAAATCAATAAGTCCAAGTCATTGAAATTATTTGAGTTGTAGAGCTCTCTTTATCATATTTATTCATATGTTGTGCAGCTTTGATTATGACTGGTTATAATTAATTTGCTATACTTGAACTAAAATATAACATGGCAGAACACTTTGACTAGATTGATTATAGATAGTACGCTACGATGTTCATCGAAAAGGATTAGCTTGATTGTGAGTCTTATTTTAAATCTTGGCTATGAGGCTCGCATGTTTCATATTGCAACCTTTTTATGATCACTCAATTTGGCATGTTATAAAAAAAATGAGCAAGAGACAATTGAAAAGATGTATGCTTCAAGCATGCCATGGTGAATAAAAAGAAAAAGCACAAAAGTGCGCAAAATAAAAAGAAGTATGCTTCAAGCATGCCACCATCTAAAACAAGAATGCTACAAACATTTTATTATGAAAAGAAGTATGCTACAAGCATGCCACATGCCTATGAATTGAGTGTGGAGCAATAAGTTGTTATATGAGACTGCTAGCTCGTCCGGATTTTAAATTTGCTTCACTTTTAAGTTTTGGCTTTTTGTTGTGATATCTTATTGTGCTCTTTATAATTGATTTGGTCATTGTTGAGCTGCCTGTTATTAATATAAATTGCTTAATCATGCTCAAGACTGGTTTTGCATTGCTATATAATATATGATCTTATGTGATCTAGATAGCTCTACTCAAAAATATGGCTTGGTTCCTTTATTTAATCATGCACAATGACTTATATAATCTACAAAGCTTCTTGATTTTTACTCTCATTGCTCCTTCTTAGAATTGTTCCTTTTCTGAATTTTCCTGATGATTACATTGCCAAAGGGGGAGAGATTTGATGTGCTTTGTGAGAAATTGGAGACATTTGCTAAAATTACCTCTCTTGTGTTGAGGGGGAGAGATTTGAGATTTATGGTTTACAAAAATGTTTTTTTGGCTTCAGTTCTTCACTTATATCTATTTGAAGCTAATTCATCATACAATCTTGTGGTGTTGTCAATGTATTCATCAAGGGGGAGATTGTTAGACCATGTGGCTAGGTCTAGAATATTGTTGTGATGAATAATTGACAATGATTATTTTGTAATGATGAATATTTGGTAATTTTGTTTAGCGGCGTTATGCAAGTTGTGTTGCGTGTGTGCGGATTGACGTTGGTCAAGTTTGGACGAACTTGTGCCGGAAGAATGTTCTTTGGTCTTTGCATGTGCAGGTTGAGCATGGAGGCGATCATGGTCGGTGACGAGGTGGACCGGGACTAGGATGGGGAGATCCGAGGTTCAGACGGTCAAGGAGGTCACGAGATGGTCGGGCTCATGCTTGGGGCGCATGGAGATTAAAGGTGGATGGTGCGTGGAGAAGCTACAGGAGGTGCGGTCCTGGAGGCTTCGACACGTGACGCGTTAGAAAAGTCGTGAGTGTGAAAAACCCGTGTTAGGAAGGGTTTCGGGTCCCTGGAAAATTAGTGGGCCAAAAGCCTGATTGAGGTAAAAGGGCCAGGCCTTGTTTGAATGAGTTGTATTAGGGTTTGAGTTCGTTTGTAAGTTGATTTCGGATTTATGGACATGCTATAAAAGGGTTAGGGCCGGCGGCATGTGCTGTACGGTTTTTGGTGGCGAAACGAATCTGATTGATCTCCACGCCATCGCTGCTTTATCTTCTTACGGCGGTTTTGATCTGCTCTGGATCTCACGCCAATGGTGGCCATACGCCGGTGATCGATTGGCAGCAGGCGCATAGGTCTTCGTGTTTTCTTTTACTCGGCGCGAGGAGCAGGTGGCAGAGTCTACGTTTTGGTTGTCATATGTACATGCAGTCATCAAGACACAACAGGCAACGTCAAATCAAGCAAAATGCAAGGTTGTATCAATCCATACGTCATCCAATAGAAAAAGGTAATATGCATGCCGTGACTTTTATAATGAGGAGAGAAGAAAATGAGATTAGTGTAAGGAAATTAGAAGTGCTAATTAAGTGTTGACGTTAGATTTGCATGGTTGTAGCCTTGTAGGGAGTTGTGTCGTGAGTTTTTTTTCGGTCTGCATGCATTGCTTCTCTGGCCGGACGTAGACACTTTTGTTTCTAAAGTAATTAGTGATTAATGCTAATTAAGTTTTTATAAATTCTGCTTGCATCAATTAGCTTTAATTTGGCCGAAAGTTTTAGAGCTCGTTTTAGTATCGTCTTGTGGACTTTAATTAAGATTTACTCATAGATAAATAAAAAAAAAGGTCTTGGCTCTCGGTTAGTATATCTGGCGATCTCTGGTCGTTGTTTCGTTGTTATGCATGCATGATTTGGCTCAAGACTAGATAAGATCAGAGAGAGAGCAGAGAAGTACACGCGAAGAAAACTGTTCTGTTTTTTCCTATTTTTGTTCTTTCTATTTTTAGATTAGACGATTAGAAGATAATAAATTTAAGAAAAAAATTTCGCTGCGAATTGCAATGATTCACCCCCTCTGATTGCCATCGACGATCCTACGGAGAAAAAAAAGAAAAGCTATGGCTATGCAGTTGTAGCCGTGCACCAAACATCTACATTATTCTTTTTTCTCAAGTGAACCTGCTGCATGTGCTCTATTCATCTTCTTTCCCAGCGTGTGTGTGTGTCTATCAGACGTGTGCGTGTCCTTGTTGTGAGCGTGTCCTTGTTGTGAGCCAACAATTTCATCCTTATTTCGCATTCTCCTCGGCCTTCTTCTTGAGCTTGTCTATCAGACGGCCGAGGCAAGCGTCCGTGCCACGGCTGGGTCAAGCTTGTCTAGGTGGTTCGTCGTGAACACGATGATCCGCTCGCCGCTGTGCGCCGACCAGAGCCCATCGATGAAGTTCAGCAAGCCGGACAGCGTCACCTCGCTGCCCCTCCTGCGCTTCTAGAAGTTGTTGTCCGCGTCATTGCCCGCAGCAGTGTCATGGTGCGTGAGCTAGTCAGGTCGAGGGAGCAGTCAATGTCCTTGATGACGATGATTGACTTGCATGTTGTCTCGATGAACAGATTCTGGTGGTCATTATTGTTGCCCACCATGGTCAGCTTGATGTCATAATTGAGGTAGTTAGCCATGGCCACGATCATGGTGGACTTGCCAGTGCCCGGCGGGCCGTGGAGAAGGTAGCCACACTTCCACGCCTTGCCGATGCGGCGGTAGTAGTCCTTGTTATTGCGGAAGTCATCCAGGTCGTCCATGATCTCCTGCTTCTTGGCCAGGTGCATAGCAAGGGTGTCGAAGGTGGTAGGACGGTCAAAGTCAATGTACCTCCACACCTCATCCCTGCTAGAACTAATTGGCATGGAAAGCTAATTAGTGATCTGAATATATATCTATCAGGCAACACTGAAAAGGTGGTAAAAATTCTTTACTAAAATTATGCTTTTCAACAAAAAGAAGCAAAATACATTTCATTTGTGGTGTATTTGGTTTGCAGACAGTGATTGCCCATTACTCCCTCCATCTCTAAATATAAGTTGCCGTGGGATTGGCACGTTTAATTATTTTATAACTTTAACCATAAACATATAAAAAATATGTAAATTGATCATATGAAAAATAATATCATTAGATTTGCCTTAAAAATATTTTTTATTATATACGATATTATTATTTTACTAGTATATTATTATAAAATGCATGGTCAAAATATAGCCAAAGTTTACCCATGTTGGCCATATATGTCTTTGGAAAATGCTTGGCTGGGCAGGACTGGGGAGAAGGGGTGAGGGGGCATGTAGCACAGTAGCCCTCTGTTTTGGATGCTCTGCTGTGAGTACTTAATTGGGCTTCATTTGGTGAGGCAGCGGTTCACCTTCTCCACCATCGTCCTTGCGTCGGCGTCGACACTACCTCCCCTCCTCTCTGGCCCTTCTCCCCCACAACAAGATCCGCCGCCCATCCACACGAGCACGATGGTGGAGGAAGCATTGGTGGAGCCAACTATAAGCAACCAAGGAGGAGCAGGAGGGTGTCACCGCCGCCGCCGAGGACCACCTATGGGAGGACTTCAACACTAAGGTGCTATTGTGTCGCACAGGCTTCATGGGGGGCTGCCTCTACTGCCGGCTGCCCACCACTGACTAACACGAGGAGGGCCAAGGTTGTTAGTATCATGACACATATCGTAGTATCGTACGATCCTACTGGAGGTAGATGATATGGATTGCAATATGGATCAGAATCAGGTAGCATCACAGTGGGATCGCGATCCTACTCATAGAATTGTTAGGATAAGGTAGGATCGTAGTAGAATCATGATCTTAACAATAAACTATATTAGCATATAAAATTTGATATTACTTATTGCTAGTTTAAGTTGCACTAGTTTAATTTGCCTTGTTTTGTTGTTTACATGTTGTTCTAAGGTAAAAAATATTATCTTTGATATATTGCATTTTTAGATTATTAGTGTTGTGGCTACAGACCAAACAGAGAGAGAGAGATGGTAGTGGAGAGTGATGAAGATGAATGTAATGGCCTCGGGGTCCTCCCCATGGCTTGTACTCATATATATATATATATATATATACACACACACATGAGGAGTGCTTTTACAGTTATACCCTTACATCTGGTTATCCCCTCTGGGGGCAGTTATGTCATTACATATGGCCTATTCTGGGCCTTATAATCTCCTACCAGGCCTGCTGGGTTTAGGTAGGGGCCATCCCTACGACAGGAGCCTCTCATGGTAAAGGGCTTCACAAGGCCGAAGCCATGTTGCCGAGTCCTTTGGCCCCCTCCGTCCCCGCGGCCTGTGAACTTTTCCAAACTTCCGGGGCTGCGCTGTAGCCGAAGCAGACGCGCGCGCTGCTGCGACGCTCGGACTTCCGGCCGTCCACGTGGTGCAGCGTGCTTGGCGCGGTGCGGGCGTTGAGGCATCGTGACCATTAATATGGCGGCGGACTTCCGGCAGTTGGACTTCTGCCGATTGGCCTTCCGCCGGTTGGCTCCCCTGCTGATTGGGGTATATATATGGCGCTAGTGCGGCGTTGCTCCTGCGTATATTATGATAGAAGCTGTTCCCCTAACATGGGCCCCTGCCGTGCATCAACATTCCTGGGTGACGCTGAGCGGCTTGGGGAATGTTGATGCACAGAAGGAGGTCCATTTTTCCTGGGAGCTTGATCAGCGCCGGCTATCGGCAGCCAGCCGTGCTTCCTGCCCCCGCACCGCGCTTCCGTAGGCGATAGCGAGGTCTGCCCTGTTTTTCTTAACAGGCCTACCTACAGTCGGTGTTCTTGATGGAGCCCGCCGGCATTACCTTTTATGTTGATGCACTGTAGGTGGCCTGTTAAGGAAAATGAGGCAGATTTTGCAGGACAAGACTCCCGCCTTTGCTGCGCCCCGCCGAAGTGGACGCGCGCGTTCCGTCCCCAACCCATCGCATGGGTGGCAGCGAAGCTGGCGCCTAGTCGAAGTAGATGCGCGCGCTCCGTCCCCTACCCCCATCGAACGGGTGGCAGCGAAGCTGGCGCCTAGTCGAAGTAGACACGCGCGCTCCGTCCTCTACCCATCGCATGGGTGGCATCGAAGCTGGCGCCTAGTCGAAGTAGACGCGCACGCTCCGTCCCCTACCCATCGAACGGGTGGCAGCGAAGCTGGCGCCTAGTCGAAGTAGACGCGCGCGCTCCGTCCCCTACCCATCGCACGGGTGGCAGCGAAGCTGGCGCCTAGTCGAAGTAGACGCGCGCGCTCCGTCCCCTACCCATCGAACGGGTGACAGCGAAGCTGGCGCCTAGTCGAAGTAGACGCGCGCGCTCCGTCCTCTACCCATCGCATGGGTGACAGCGAAGCTGGCGCCTAGTCGAAGTAGACGCGCGCGCTCCGTCCTCTACCCATCGAACGGGTGGCAGCGAAGCTGGCGCCTAGTCGAAGTAGACGCGCGCGCTCCGTCCCCTATCCCCCATCGAACGGGTGGCAGCGAAGCTGGCGCCTAGTCGAAGTGGACGCGTGCGCTCCGTCCTCTACCCATCGCATGGGTGGCAGCGAAGCTGGCGCCTAGTCGAAGTAGACGCGCGCGCTCCGTCCCCTACCCATCGAACGGGTGGCAGCGAAGCTGGCGCCTAGTCGAAGTAGACGCGCGCGCTCCGTCCTCTACCCATCGCATGGGTGGCAGCGAAGCTGGCGCCTAGTCGAAGTAGACGCGCACGCTCCGTCCTCTACCCATCGCACGGGTGGAACACCGCCACGTGGGCGGTGACTTGGGATCTTGCGAGGCAATCTTGCACTGTAAAGGTTCCTGGAATCACGCCGGCCCCTGGTCTGCCAGGGTTAGGTTCCCGTACCGTGCGACCCGACGCGCCCGGGGCACGCGGCGGCCTACGACTGGTGGGCGGCGGGATGTGGACGGTTGCGTGCTTGCGGCCACTCGCCTTTTCCCTAGGCGAGGGGGACACGGGGCGGGCAGTGAATGGCGCGGCGCCGGGGCTGTTGTGATCCCCTGGCCCATTGGTGCGCCTATAACCACGGCTAGGTAACGCCGTGCTGTGGCGGTCCTTGGCGCCTGTGGTCGTGACCTTCCAGCGTTGGGTGTGAGGCGTTGCGCTGGACGGGCGTGTGTACGACTGCGGTCGCGCCTTGTACACGGACCCTCGCGACTCTTCGCTTTCAGTTACGGGGAATCGTGCGGGGCGGGCCTTTACACCGCTGCGGTTGCATCCGGCACACGGATCGTTGCGACGCTTCGGTAGCGGCGGTATGGGCGAGGTGGCTTGAAATAGCCCCCCCGTAACAGCGTCCCCGGACCTTTACGCCCTCTTTCCTGTCTGCTCCGCCTTCTACACCTTCGCGCTATCTTCACCGCTTCAGTCTCTCCGTGGGAAGCGATGGCCTCCAGTAGCGAACGCGGCCAGGCGGTTGGTGGCCCTGACATTCGCCGGCGGTCCTCGCTGTTGAAGGTGAAATACGCGCTGCAAGAGCGCGACCCAACGGCGGCGGACCAGGAGCGGCTGGTGGCGGAGGAGGAAGGCACGTTCTCCGGCGAGCTAGGCCCCTCGCTCGTGACCGAAAAGGCGATCCAAGGGCTCCTGCGCGCGGGGAAGTTGTCCGGGCGCCAGGAGGTACGATTGCCCGCCGCCGACGAGACGGAACCTCATCCCGAGAGGTTGGAGGCGGTCGTGTTCGTTGCCTTTTTCGACGCGGGGCTCCGGATCCCAGCGGCGGCTATGGTGGGCGACGTGCTGCGGACCTTCAGGCTGGAGCTGGCGCAACTGACTCCGAACGCCGTGGCCCGGCTTGCGGTGTACAGCTGGGCCTTGCGCTCGGGGGCGTGTTGGCCCAGCGCGTCGTTGTTCGCCTATCTTCACAAGGCACGATGCCAGCCCAAGGGTCGGAAGGACGGGACGCTGTCGAGCTTCGGTAGCGTCACTTTTATTCTTCGCCCATCGTGCCAGAAGCTCTTCCCTGTGAACTCAACTCACGGGAAGTGGGAGTCTTACTGGATGAAGCGGTGGTTCTACCACCGTGTGGAGAGCGGGAGCGGCCTTGAGTGCACAGGCCGACCGATCGCGTTCAAGCCCTCGCCCGGCCGAACGCTCGATGCTGAGGACAGGCGGAGGGTCAAGCGGCTCGTAGGCTTGGCCGCCCGCTTCAACATGCGCGACCTCGCCGAAGAATACGTGATGTACGGCGTGGCACCGCTTGCCTACGACTGGCGTCTTGCCGCCGAGAGGCGTCGAGATGACAATGTTTCGCCATGGGTCTGCTCGCTGCCGGCGCCGCCCGGTCTTCATAAGCCTCGATCGCGTCCCTCCTTTGTTCACGCGAAATGCGTTATATGCTGATGCTATTCTCCTTTGCTTCAGGGATTTCCTTGGAGGAGGCGGAGTAAGCCGCGCGCGTATTCTTGGGGCCGTACACCGCCAGGGAGCATGAGCAGCGCGCGTCTGCTATCGCCGAGGCCGGGCTGGGGCGAATAAACCGCGTGTGCGAGGCCCTGGGCCTTGCCGTGCCGGACCGTGTCGCTCCAAACGACGGTGCAGCGAAGAAGAAGAAGGCACCGTCTCGGAAGAGGGGCCGCAGCGGGGCGCCTGCCACGCTTAGCGCGGCAGCTGCTACTACTGCTGCTAGTGTTTCGGAGGGCGCGGCGGACGCGAAGTCGGACTCGGCGAGGTATGCTGATTCGGGCTTGGGTGGGGCAGACGTCGAGGGCGAGGTATCTTCGGCGAGCGCCCCGGACGGTGGGTTTGCCACAAGTAGCCGGAGGGGGGAAGCCTCGCCGCCCACCGAAGTCGTCGAGGTGGAACCCGTGCGGACCGGCGATGCTGAGGTGGACCCTTTGGCCGTGGCTGCTGTGGTGCCGGAGGCGCCCTCCACGGGGGCGCACGAAGCCATGCTGCCTTTAACGACAGCGGCAGGAACCGAGGTGCCCCCTTCGACAATCGTCACCGCGGAACCTTCGCCCCCGAGCGGTGCGACCGCGGGGGCTTCCCCGGCCGCGACTGCGGGGGCGGTTTCGCT
Organism: Dendrocalamus latiflorus; assembly: GCA_017311315.1. Taxonomy (NCBI): domain Eukaryota; kingdom Viridiplantae; phylum Streptophyta; class Magnoliopsida; order Poales; family Poaceae; genus Dendrocalamus; species Dendrocalamus latiflorus. The sequence goes on along the minus strand of CM029643.1, from coordinate 26,847,561 downwards.
GCAGGCCGCCCCGGCTAAACGGCCGTGTGTGCGGCCGGAGCTCCACCGGACGCCGCGGGGATTCGTCGTGGCCATGGGCATCAGAAGCTTGTGGGACTCCAGCGCAAGCGCCGGGGGCCCTGCGGCATACGCGCCTTCTGCCCCTCTGGCCACGCCTCCCGCCGCGCAGGGACAGCGGTCACCCTCCCCGAACGCGGAGGCTTCGGCCCGCGGCGGGACCATTCCTTCTGCTACCGAAGGTAGGGTGGCGTAGCTTACTCTGGTGTACGCTTTTATGCCTTGTGGTGCTCACCTGTATTCCTGTTTACAGCGTTGCTCATTCCGGAGGGGGAGCGCTTGGCAGAACACGGGACCTCCGCGTGCGTAAGCCCTGCGGACTTCGTGCCGCCCCCGGAGACGCTGAGGGCGTGGCGCAGAATTGTGAGTGACGCGGCCACCAGTGTCGACCCGCAAGTGCTGCAGGCCTACGGGGCGGGGCACCTCCAGGACGACTTTGAGGTGTCTGGGGTGAGGGTAAGTATTCATATGACGACGCCTGAGCTGGCTGAGCTTGCTAAGCCTTCCCCTTCTGCAGACACTTGTGCTGGGGCAGGCCTTGCAAACGGCCTATGCTCGTGGCCGCACGGCGCTCGAGGATAGGCTGCGGGCCGTCGAGAAGGAGCTACGCGAAGCCTCTGGAGCCCGCTCTGCCCAGGACGCCCGCATCCGCCAGCTGGAAGCGGAATGCGCCGAAGCGAGGGCACACGCCGAGGTACTTGTCGCGTCCGCGCGGGAGTCGGCCGCGGCAGCTGCTGAACAGGAGTTTGCGGCGGAGCGGGCCGGGTTCCTGGAACAGGTCGCCTCGCTAGAGAAGGAAAAAGGCAAGCTTGCCTTGACTCTAGCGGGGCGTAACCAGACGCTTGGCGACGCCTCGGTGGTTGCGTGGGATGCCATGCAAGCGCTGGAGAGCCATCTTCAAGGGCTGGTGACTGAGGTGCCGGAGCGCGCCTTTGGCCCGGAGGAGTTGTCCCGGACGCTCCGCTGGATCGGGGATGCCGCCAACGTCGTGCGCAACGCGGCGACGTCCTTTGGCACCCACTGCGCGTACACGTCGGCATGCTTGGTGTGCGCGCTCCTGCAGCACCGCGGTTGCACGCACGTCGCCGGGCTGGATGACCCCCAGCTGGAGATGCCCGGCGGGGCCGGAGTAATGTCCGGTGCCGCCCGCTCCGCTTGCCGTGCCCTCGGGCCCTTCTTCGACCGGATCTGGGCTTACGCCGGGCCGGATGCTGCACGGATCGAGCTCCGGAAGTCGCTCTACGGGACGGGGAGCCTTGGCCAATTTCTTGACGGGATCCCTCGACGCGACGAGGGCGGCGCTGGGCCCTCCGAGGGCACCGGGAACCCGCAGGTCTGATGCCGTGGTGCCTAGGTGTAGGCGTGTGTTGTACTGCTCCCTCTTTTTGCGAATGTACACACTTGCTGTATGCATTCTGACTTTCGCCTATATTCGGGGCAGCTTTCTTGCTGGGACCGGCTTCGTGCGGCCGACCTTTCAACCCGGCGACTCCTTCGACGCTGGCGAAGGGCCGAAGAGTCGCTGGACTTTTGGGTGGGCCGGCCTTCCTCGAGCGAGGCCCCAGTTTTGGCGCGTGTTAAGGACGAACCCGCGGGATAGCGGCTTAGAGCGGCAAGGATGCTGCCGGACCTTTGTACTTGTGATTTCTCCGGTATGCAGATTTCCTGGCATTTTAGGATGTGTTGATGCCACTGTTGGTGAAGTAGCTGCGCAAGGGTTCCTTAGAACGGCGCTTGCGGGGGCAGTCCTTGGCACCTCAACTTTTTACAGCCCGTAGGCTGGCGTGGGCAGAGGCGGACCTCGACGCCTAGCCTTTGTAGTCCGTAGACTAGTGCGTGCGGAGGCGGACCTCGACGCTACGACTTCCTTTATAGTCCGGAGACTCACGCGTGCGGAGGCGGACCTCGACGCTACGTCTTCCTTTATAGTCCGGAGACTCGCGTGCAGAGGCGGACCTCGACGCTACGTCTTACTAGTGCGTGTGGAGGCGGACCTCAACGCTACGTCTTGCTTTATAGTCCGGAGACTCTCGCGTGCGGAGGCGGACCTCGACGCTACGTCTTCCTTTATAGTCCGGAGACTCGCGTGCGGAGGCGGACCTCGACGCTACGTCTTATTTAAAGTCCGTAGACTGGTGCGTGCGGAGGCGGGTCTCGACGCTACGTCTTATTTAAAGTCTGTAGACTGGTGCGTGCGGAGACGGACCTCGACGCTACGTCTTATTTAAAGTCCGTAGACTGATGCGCGCGAGGGCGTCCCCCCGTTGCGTCTTTTGTTTATACTCAGGCCCGTCACCTTTGGCTACGGCGAGTGCACACGCGAACATGCGACTTCGATTTATACTCAGTCCCGTACCCCTGGCTACGGTGAGTGCACACGCGAACGTGCGTCTTTGTTTATACTCAGGCCCGTCACCTTTGGCTACGGCGAGTGCACACGCGAACGTGCGACTTTGATTTATACTCAGTCCCGTACCCCTGGCTACGGCGAATGCACACGCGAACGTGCGTCTTTGTTTATACTTAGGCCCGTCACCTTTGGCTACGGCGAGTGCACACGCGAACGTGCGACTTCGATTTATACTCAGTCTCGTACCCCTGGCTACGGCGAGTGCACACGCAAACGTGCGTCTTTGTTTATACTCAGGCCCGTCACCTTTGGCTACGGCGAGTGCACACGCGAACGTGCGACTTCGATTTATACTCAGTCCCGTACCCCTGGCTACGGCGAGTGCACACGCGAACGTGCGTCTTTGTTTATACTCAGGCCCGTCACCTTTGGCTACGGCGAGTGCAAACGCGAACGTGCGACTTCGATTTATACTCAGTCCCGTACCCCTGGCTACGGCGAGTGCACACGCGAACGTGCGACTTCGATTTATACTCAGTCCCGTACCCCTGGCTACGGCGAGTGCACACGCGAACGTGCGTCTTTGTTTATACTCAGGCCCGTCACCTTTGGCTACGGCGAGTGCACACGCGAACATGCGACTTCGATTTATACTGCGGGAGCTCGCGCTCTGGCGAAGCCTGCGCGCGCCTCCGCCACGTGCTTGCGCACGATGAAGAAATATTAGCGACAAACGGCGATCTTCATTACATCCCCGTTTGCGCGGGCAAGCAATTACAAGGGGTGGATGTACTAACCGTTTTCCCTTGGTGCGGCCGAAGCCTCTAGTCACTAGACCTCTGCAGGGCCCGCCAAGGCGCCTCCGACTGGCCCCGCGGACCACCGCGTTGTGACGCCGGCGCCGGCTCTAGGAGCGCCGTTGGGCTTCGCGACGCGGGCACCTGGTACCTGGCTCGATGCGCCGGGCCATATCCTGGTCGCCTCGGACGGTGATGATGGCCCGGGGACCCGGGATCTTCATGCATAGATAGCCATGATGTGGTACCGCGCCGAAGGAGTTGAGGATTGGGCGCCCTAATATGGCATTGTAGGGGTACGGAAGGTCGACCACATCGAAGGTGGCGTCTTCGGCCCGCACATTGTCATCTCGGCCGAAGGAGACTTGAAGACCTACTTGTCCCAGCGCCCGCAGGGGTTGTCCCCCGAAGCCCTGCAGTGGGACTCCCGAGGGCCCTAGGCGGCTTCGAGGGATCCCCATCTGGTCGAAGGCCGCCGCAAACAATACGTTCGCGGAGCTACCGCCGTTCACCAGGGCACGCCCCACGTCGCATCCCGCGATAGTGACCCGGATGACCAGGGGGTCCTGATGAGGGAAGTCCACGCATTGGGCGTCGCCGGGTGTGAATGTGACTTCGTGCCGCGCCCAGTCCGGGGGTGCTTGCGCTGGGTATGCCGCCACATGATCCTGCGGTGGGTTGCCTCCGGAGCCTGCAGCGACAGGAGGCCCTCCCAAGGTTGCTGTACGTGAGCCTGGATCTGTAAGGTGCCTTCCTGGGGTTGCATCCCTTGCGCCTGTACCTGCACGGGGGCCTCGTACGGGAATTGGACGTGGGCCACCGCAGGCGGACGCGTCTCTAGGTTCCTGTCCCTAGCGACGCTATCGTGGAGCGCCGCGATGGAGGTGCAGGTGCGGGTATCATGGTGGCCGCGGCCGTGGACTACACACCACAGTCCCTGGTGCTGGTCGTCGTAATCTCCGCGACCTTTATCGTCGCGGCCCCGGGCACGGCCACGCCCGCGGCCACGGCGCCCCCGACCGCCTCGGCCCGCAGGAGCGCCCTCGTCGGAACCGCCCTCAATGTCGAGGACGTACCGGTTTCACCTCGACCTCTGCTGGCCGCGCTTGGGCTGATCGGACGACTCCTTATGCGAGGCGTCCCTGCGGTCGGGCGTGTCCCTGGACGACTCCTGCTTACGTTTTCCCTTCGAAGAGCCGCTCTTCGGCGGATCTTCGGCTTTTGCCGAGGCTCCGGCCTGGTTGGTGTCGGAGTCGTCCCCTTGCCTTCGCCGCGCGTCTTCTTCCGCCCTGGCATATTCCTCCATTTTGTCGAAGAGCTTCGCCACCGTCTTGATTGGCTTTCGCGCATTGTACTCGGCCATCGGGCCCGGACGAAGGCCCTGTATGGCTGCATTAACGATGGTGGTTTCGTTAACGTCTTTTACTTGGCATCGAATCTTGGCAAAGTGTTTGAAGTAGTCCTGGAGCTTCTCCGAGGGTTTTTGCTTCACAGCAAAGAGTTGGTCCGCGTCGACTCGGTCGACGTAGTTTCCTTGGAAGTTGTTGTGAAGGCGGACACGGAGCTGCTCCCACGCGTAGATGGAGCCCGGCTCTATGGTAAAGAACCAAGAGAGCGCCACTCCTTGCAGCGCGAGGGGGAGTCCCTTCGCCTTCGTGGTGTCGTCTCCGCCCGCGGCTTCGATCGCGGTTTCGTACACGCGCACGAACTCACGGGGGTCCGTGTCGCCTTTGTACGAGTCGACGGCACTAGGGAACTTGAAGTCTTCGGGCCATGCCGCCTGCTACAGCCCCGCCGAAAGCGGGGACTCCGGATCTACGCGCCGCAGCGGCACGCGGCTAGACGTGGGGGCTTCGCGACTGTCCGCCCTCTCCGGCGTGGGCTCGGTCGCGATTGCCGGCGCGGCCTGCTGGCTCCGAGCCTCTTGCATATCTCGGACGGCTCCGCGAAGGTCCCGTAGCTCCCGCTAAAACGCGTTGAGGGCCGCCAGTAGAGCGCTTTCCACCGCCTGTGCGGGCGGGGTCGCCGGTGCTCCCAACGGGCGGATCGGCGCGGGGACGACCACGTCGCGAGGTCCCGAGCTGCCGGTCGCTCCGTCATGGCTACCTCGAACCGCCTGGTCCGCGCCGCCGGCGAGGGTTGCAGTGGGGGCGGCGAGGTCGGCTGTCGTTGCGTCGGCGGGGTCGGTTGTCGCCGCACCCGCATCGACGTCTTCGACCGCGGGGTCCGTCCCCGCAGCGCCGGTGACGGGGTTGGTCGTCGCGGTGCCGGTGACGGGGTTGGTCGTCGCGGTGCCGGTGACGAGGTTGGTCGCCACCGCGCGAACGTCGACGTTTTCGGCCACCGCGACTGCGTCGCCACCCGCGCCCGCCGCTGCCGATGCCGAAGCCCTGGTACTCATACGACGCTCCGGCCCGGCCGCCTTCTTTCCCTTCGCCGCCGCTGAAGAAGCTTTTTTCGGTGCCATCCTTCTTCTTCGGTCTTCAGGCTTGCTCCTGTCCTCCCCACGGACGGCGCCAACTGTTGTGGCTACAGACCAAACAGAGAGAGAGATGGTAGTGGAGAGTGATGAAGATGAATGTAATGGCCTCGGGGTCCTCCCCATGGCTTGTACTCATATATATATATATACATACACATGAGGAGTGCTTTTACAGTTATACCCTTACATCTGGTTATCCCCTCTGGGGGCAGTTATGTCATTACATATGGCCTATTCTGGGCCTTATAATCTCCTACCAGGCCTGCTGGGTTTAGGTGGGGGCCATCCCTACGACAATTAGTTTATTAATAATAATTAAATAAGTTTCAAAAATCAACATTAATTCAATATAACATGAATAAGTGTACTCAAATTACAAAATTAAATTCAAAAATCTATTAAGATCTTGATTGTTTGTTGTTCTTTAGATTCTAGTTTCAATTTCGTGCCCATTGGACTTGTTTGTGTCTTGTCTCATCAACCCTTAAATAGCACTAAAGGGGTGCTAGTTATCCACATGAAGATACGCCTTGTTGAATTGTCCAATCTATTCAGGGGTTGTTGCTGTCAGAGAGAGAAATCTGATAATATCTAATCTTCAGTTATTGTTAGTGGGAAATAATCGTGGGGACAACTGCATGGTGGTTGTTGTAATGAGGCAGGGCTGAATTGTTGTGTTGCTTGGAGCGAATAAAGCACAAGCTTTATTCTTTGCACAAGAGGAATTCCATGAAGGCAGTCTCTTATACCAGTTCATGAAATCTCCGAGTGGTCTACTGGTTTGGTAAAATGATCTCAGATTCTCTACTTTAAATGAGGGGTAAATAATCCATTAAATATTATAGTAGAGAACCTAAGATAGAGATCTTCTCCGAAGAAGAAGGAAAGATAGAGTGATGGGTTGATGACATCGTCTATCTTAAGGATAAGAGGCTAACTTCATGGCACGTGGTGAGGGACTTCTCCATACACTAAAATAGTCCCTTGAAATCATGTGATCATATATAATGTTACAGTATAAGGGCGTGAAATATTCGATCAGGGACTCCTCAGAAGGTAAGCATTGAGAATTCTGACCTGCTAAATCATTTTTTGTTTGGTTATATTTTTCTGATTTTAAGCTTTTCCTTCTATAGCCTTATCTCCTTTCGAAGTGAGGGAGAGGGTAAAGGCAATCTGCGAGGGGGAGCCCGAGCAAAAGGATGGTGTTCTTTTGACCCTAGAGGTTACTTCTTTGGAAGATAGGATCAAAAGACTTAAGGTAATAGAAAATTCTCTTCATTCAAATTTCATTTTCCTGACAAGTGTGTCATAACATTCTTGACATGTGTAGATGGTCGAGTCAGATGGTGTAGAGCCAACAGAGAGTTCAGAGGAAGCTGCTCTGAGCCCCAAGAAATGATGAAGTGTCAAGAAGTTGTATAGGGTGTCAGGATTGCATCGTGCTCCTCCAACTACTCAGAACCCTAAGAAGCAAACAAAAATCCCCTCAGAGGTAGGCTTTTACTATGACACCGAAAGTTTTTCTTACAAACCCACACCTGCTCTTGTACAGAGAATAGAAAAATGCACTGACGGGAATATGTTTCTTGGATGAAGGGTGTCGCCACCGAACTCATCTCAGTTGATGACAAGGTGGAAGAAGGGGAAGAACCACTTATCGGTGGCACCATGACCACAGAACCAATAATGAAATTAGATCCATTGGTCATGGGCTCCAAAATAACCATCACCGATAAGATTAAAGACCTAGTGGCCACCCCTAAGGCTTCTACAACACTGGTGGAAACAACAATTCTAGTGGTCGAGGAAGCCCAACCCTCCGAGGAGGTACAGGGGATTGGAGAAGCTGTCTTTGATCACCTTGAGGAGGAGCCAACTAGGGATGAAAGCATCCAGTTGGGAAGCACAAAGGGTCTGATCAGCCCTACCAGTATTACACTAGCAAAATTGAACAAGAAGAAGATGAGGAAGGTTAGCGCTTTGGATTATGCTCTAGAGCGTTTCAATTTCAAGACAAAGAAAACAAGGTATGTACTAGTAGTAAGAATTTGCATAGAGTCATACCTTTTTTGGTTTCTTGGTGCCTTAAAGTTCTTACTCCTTTCTTCCTATTCTTCGGGTTTTGTTGTGCTTCGATCACTCCGATCACTTTCCTCCCGAGTGCTTCTATTGAAGAGGCATCATAGGAGAAAGTGGTTGTAGCAGTTCCTCAGCTAATAGTGCCATCAATAGAAGGAACTAAGGTTGTTGCGACCAAGGATTCTTCGGTGGCTCTGACATCATCTAAGGGTCTAGAAGTGGAAATGAAATCTTAGCAGATTCCTGTTTCTATTGAGAAGTCTTTCTTGACTTTTCTGTTATTGCTTCTAAATCCTTGCACTTTCTTACTTCTTTCTTTGTTATGGTTAACATAATTAGAAGATTTTAAGAAAGAGGCAAAGGCGAAGGGCACTGCCATTTTAAAGCTTGAATATATGTGCAAAGCTAAAGATCGGTCTATCGAAGACTAGTTGACCAACTTCAATGACAACATTCTTAAGCATAAGAAAGCCACTGAGACTTATGAGAAGAAAAAACAAGGTAACCAATCGTTGATTTGACCAGCTTGATTTATAAGTAAGTTGTCTTGATTAACTTTGAGCTACTTGTGCATAGCCAAGTTTTAAAGTTCAAGATAACTTACCTTTTCGATTGGATCCTCCGAGGAGAAGAAAAAGGAGATTCAAGGAACTCTTTAAGAAATAATTCTTGTCTTCAACAACATGCTTACTAAGATGGGCACGGAAGCATTTGCCTTCTCCTCGGAGGATCCAATCGAAAAGGTAAGTTATCTTGGTTGACAACTCGAAAACCTTCAAGACCCGCTGGCTACCACTAGGAGCAACCACGAGAGGACCAAGAGGGATGCTGTTGCGGATGGAGTCAACTTCGCCTTAGCGAAGCTTAGGCCTCCAACCTTTCTCTCAACCTTCAAGAGCTAGATGCGGAATTCAACTGCTCAGAGGAAGAAGCATCCAAGTTCTTTGAAGAGGTGAAGCATTCGAGAATAAGATAGCTGAAAAGGACAATGGTCAGTCGGGAGGCTCTGATGAGTAGTTAGTAATTATGTAATTGACATTCAATATGTAAAAAACTTACCTTTGGTACTAATAAAGTTTATGTCATTTCTTCATGTTTTGAAGAGTAGTCATATATGTCCTAGCCACTGACTGCTTGTTTAGTACTATAACTTACTAGGTAAGCACTAGAGAAGAAAACGATGTATTATAGTTCCCTTCGATCAGTAGACTAAGTATGTAAATGCACTTTGATTATGATTTTGAAAGGATTGAGTAGCACTAGGAAATCATTTTGGAAAGAACCAATGAAAGATTTCGACTAGTCTTAGATGCTTTTGCCATAATCGTGATATATCATAGTCATGAACTGATCAGACAAGTACTATGACATAAACGTGTCAATTTAAGATATTATGCAAGAATGTATGCAAAAAAAGACAAGTGTTTTTATTTGTGATCATTATCCGAGCTAGTCGTAAGAAAGCTGAGGATGAAAGGCGTGAACAAAAGTTACCAAAACGTATTCAATCTCGAGTTTTGACTGGCAGCAAAGATTGTAGGAAAAAGGTCATCACAAGGAAACTTTTTCTAGTGGGTGTGACCACATGTAGAGAGGAGATATTTTGATTAGGAGGTTTTTGTATCTCGAGCAAATTAAATAAGAGAAGAACAGAATGAAAAAGTAAGAAATAAAGCCATTGAGCCCCCGAGTTGTCAGAGACTATGCCAGTTGTCTTTTTTTACTTGTTTTCCTTAGAGGAAAGAGTGCAGATTATCATAGGAACCCTTGCTGTGAAGGTTACACTAATGATTCGCACAACATTTAGCTAAAATGTTGAAGCCAATAAAGTAAAAGGCATCCCTAAGAATGGAGTTAGAGAAATATGGATATTTCTCCAAGTAGTTTAGACAACAATCATAGTATATGACCAAAATTGGGATAATGAAGTACAATTAAAAATACTCATCAAAAAAGAAAGAATGACAATGTAACTTTATTGTAACATGGAAATAAAGGAATACATTATACATAAAACTTACGTAATTGATTGATATTCTAAGAATTAGGAAAAACACGCCCATCTGACATGGTAGTCATACTGAACTTGGTCTAGTGACTTCGACCACAGTGTAGCAACCTTAGGAGAAAGTTTATTACAATTTTCCTAGCTCTAAATTTTCTTGAGAACCAAATCTCCCATAGCTAGGTTGTGAGGCTGTACTTTTTTACTGTGGTACCTTTTCATGGCTTGTTGGTAAACTGTCGATCATATTAGGGCTATATTTCTTTGTTCTTCAAGGAAATTAATATCATCAACTCAACAATCTTTTTGATCGTTGTCGTTATAATGATCTGTCCGAGTAGAGCCAATCTTTAAATTCTAGAGGAAGCATGGCTTCTACTATGTAAACTAGAAAGAAGTGTGTCTCTCCAGTTGAATGACTGGTTGTTGTCCAAACAGCTCATAATACAGAAGGAAGTTCTCGTACCCAAGCTCTTGACCATTGTATTAACTAGTCAAACACTCGAAATTTAATCCCATGTATTAGTATACCATCAGCTCTTCCTACTACCCTGTTACTCTATGGATGAGCCACTGAGGTGTAGCATTCCTTGATATCTAGATTTTCGCATAATTCCTAAAAATTTTCACTCAAAAACTGGGTATTGTTGTGTGTGATTATGCGACTAGGAATACTAAATCGTGTAATCATATTTTTTGCTATAAATTTGTTTTCAGCTTCTATTGTTATATTAACAATTGGCATAGCTTTGATCCATTTTGTGAATGTATCAATTATTACAAAATAAATTCAAAGCCCCTATGTGCTCTTGGGAAAGGTTCCAGAATGTCTAAACCCCAGGTTACAGGCCAAGAAAGTAGTATATTTTGGAAAGCTTGTACAGGTTGATGTACTTGTCGGCTATGAAACTGACATTATATGCACTTTGACACAAATTCTTTTGCATCATGGAGGGTAGTTGGCCAATATTATCCTTGTTGAAATGCTTTACCAACCAGTATTCTATAGGAATCATATTTTCCATAGACTCCTCTATGTATTTTGGATAGTAAATGCAAACCATCCTTTTGAGATATACATCTCATCAACACTTTGTGAGTTCCTTGTTTGTAGATACATTCGATCAGAGTGTATGATTTGGCCTTCGAGCTATATAATCGGCCTCTACACCATCTTCAGGGACTGTGTCATGCTGAAGATATTTGTATATTGAAGTCATCTAATTATTGTTGGGGCCAATATGAGTGACCTCCATTGGAGTGTCTTCAGAATGCTCGACTATCGAGAGTTTATCAAGTTGCTCAAGAAATATTCTAAGCGGGATGGGATATCTTGAGGAAGCTATCTGATAGGAACGGGGTCCTGATCTTCCAATAGGTTCTGGATATGTTCGATTTGGTGGAAGCGCGACACAAATCGATCCGGCTTCCGAACAACACGTTCTGAACCCCGCAACCGCAGCACCACGTCTCCTCAGGTTATCAACCGTGCGCAACCCGGTTGACCTCGCCAAGAAGGCTAATCCTCGCCTGTGAATCGAAGAACACAAGCAAGAACAAGGAAGAACACATCTGAATTGCAGATGTATTGGTTTAGCACTCGAAAAGTTGGGGTCTCACAAACCGATGAACGGCGAAACTGTTCAAAGACAGAATAATCTAAGCAAAACCCAAACCCTAATGGTGGGGGTGGCAGCTGGATATAGAGGAGTGAGGGGCGTGCAAAACCCCTGGACACACCCTAATGGGCTCCAACACGATACAAAGCCGAATGACCCAAAAGACGGTGGCGCAGCACCCTGATAGATTCTGAACGCCCACTTGTTTCGACGATTCCCATTGACTCAAAAGCAATTTTGATATGGGACCAGATCTATTGGAAAGGTCGCCTTCTCAGCTTTCCATCCATGTGTAGAACGTTCAAAACGGAGCCTGGATACGATCTGGGCATCAGTTTTAGTGCTGCCTGGTCCTGGACTCCAAATTGGATTCGAAGTCGGCTTGAGTTGGGCCTCCAACATGATTCGACCGCCCTTGCTGGACTTGTGTGCCTCGTAGCCCTTCTCTAAGTACTTCCAGGTCCTCTTCATGGTTCATAATCATAATTAAATCATTAGGTAGCAATCGATTCTCAAATGAGCAAAAAGAAGTACTTAGGAACAAGCTCACCTGTAAATTCAATTGTCGGGCGCGAGCTCTAGTGATTGGTCCTTCAATGTCAAGTGGAGGAGTGTTGTGTGTATCCGAAGAAGTGATGTCCTCATCATCCTCACCCTCTTGAAGCGGAGTTGTCCTCAGCTCAGCCTCATCTTCTTCTCCCAAGTATGGCTTCAAATCTGAAATGTTAAAGGTGGGACTAACCCCAAACTCGGGAGGCAACTCAAGTTTATATGCATTATTATTTATCTTCTCAACTATCTTAAAAGGACCAGCAGCTCTAGGCATCAATTTTGACTTTCTTAACTCAGGAAATCTATCCTTTCTCAAATGCAACCAAACAAAATCACCCGGTTCAAGTTTAACTTCCTTTCTACCTTTACTACCAGTAATCCTATATTCTTCATTCATCTTTTCAATGTTTGCCTTAGTAGTCTCATGCATTTTGACAATAAAATCAGCACGCTCCTTAGCATCATTATGAACTCTCTCACTAGTAGGCAAAGGTAAAATATCAATAGGGGCACGGGGATTGAATCCATACACTACCTGAAAAGGACTTACCTTGGTGGTGGAGTGTTCCACTCGATTATATGTGAACTCAACATACGGCAAACACTCTTCCCACAGCTTCAAATTATTCTTCAAAACAACTCTCAACATGGTAGACAATGTGCGGTTCACCACCTCAGTTTGGTCATCAGTTTGTGGGTGACATGTTGTAGAGAACAACAACTTTGTACCCAACTTGTTCCATAGAGTACGCCAAAAGTGACTCAAGAACTTGGCATCACGATCTGAAACAATAGTAGAAGGCATACCATGCAAACGAACTATCTCTTTGAAAAAGAGGTCAGCAATATGAACGACATCATCGGTTTTATGACATGGTATAAAGTGAGCCATCTTAGAAAAGCAATCCACAACAATAAAAATGATATCCCTCCCCCTCTTAGTCCTGGGCAATCCTAAAATAAAGTCCATAGAAATATCTGCCCACGGAATAGAAGGAACAGGAAGAGGCATATATAAACCATGTGGATTCAAGCGAGACTTAGCTTTTTGACATGTAGTGCAGCGAGCCACAAACCGCTCAACATCTCGCCTCATCTTTGGCCAAAAGAAGTGTGTGGCCAGAACGTCCTCCGTCTTCTTAGCACCAAAATGTCCCATCAAACCGCCTCCATGTGCCTCCTGCAACAACAAAAGACGAACGGATCCAACTGGAATGCATAGGCGGTTAGCTCTAAACAAAAACCCATCATTGATGACGAATTTATTCCATGCTTGTCCCTCTTTACAATGCAACAACACATCCTTAAAATCAGCATCAAAAGCATATTGTGCTTTAATAGTTTCAAGACCAAAAATGCGACAATCAAGTTGAGACAACATGGTATAGCGTCGAGACAAAGCATCAACAATCACATTATCCTTCCCTTTCTTGTGTTTAATGACATAAGGAAAATATTCAATAAATTCAACCCACTTAGCAAGTCTACGATTCAAATTGGTTTGACTACGAATATGCTTAAGTGATTTATGATCGGAATGAATGACAAATTCTTTAGGCCATAAATAGTGTTGCCACGTCTCTAAAGAACGAACAAGAGCATACAATTCTTTATCATACGTGGAATAATTAAGAGCAGGACCATTCAATTTTTCACTAAAGTAGGCAACAGGTTTGCCTTCTTGCATCAAAACACCACCAATACCAATTCCGCTAGCATCACATTCCAGCTCAAAAGTCTTACCAAAATCCGGAAGTTGGAGCAATGGTGCGTGTGTAAGCTTGTCCTTCAAAAGATTAAAGGTCTCCTCTTGTGATGGCCCCCAATGGAACACGACGCCCTTCTTTGTCAACTCAATCAACGGTGTCGCAATGGTGCTGAATTCCTTGACAAAGCGGTGATAAAATCCTGCAAGGCCAAGAAAACTCCGCACTTGGGAGACCGCCGTGGGCGTGGGCCAACTCCATATCGCCTCCACCTTGGCTCTATCAACCTCAATTCCCTGTGGAGTCACAACATAGCCAAGAAAAGAGACTTGATTCGTGCAAAAGGTGCACTTCTCAAGGTTACCAAACAAACGTGCATCTCTCAAAGCATTAAAAACAGCACATAAGTGATTCAAATGTTCATCCATGGACTTGCTATAAATTAAGATATCATCAAAGTAAACGACCATAAATTTGCCAATGAAAGGACGTAAAACCTCGTTCATTAATCTCATGAAAGTGCTAGGTGCATTAGTTAAACCAAAAGGCATGACTAACCACTCATACAAGCCGAACTTAGTTTTAAAAGCAATTTTCCATTCATCGCCAAGTTTCATTCTTATTTGGTGGTATCCTCTACGCAAGTCAATCTTTGTGAAAATTATAGCACCACGCAACTCATCAAGCATGTCGTCTAGCCTGAAAATAGGATGACGATACCTTATAGTAATGTTGTTAATGGCTCTACAATCTACACACATACGCCAAGAACCATCTTTTTTGGGAACCCAAAGAACAGGAACAGCACAAGGACTAAGACTCTCACGTACATACCCACGGTCCAAAAGGTTTTGGACTTGTCACTGAATCTCTTTAGTCTCTTCGGGATTGGTCCTGTACGCTGCACGGTTTGGCAAACTCGCTCCAGGGATCAAGTCAATCTGGTGCTCAATCCCTCGAATGGGTGGAAGTCCTGAAGGTATCTCATCAGGGAAAACATCTCTAAACTCCTGCAAAAGGTTAGTGACAGGAGCAGGCAAAGTGCAAGGCATATTATCAAGAGAAAATAAAGCATCTTTGCACACAAAAGCATAGCATGTATCATTAACATCATCAATTGCAGCAAGGTCTGATTTTGTGGCAAGCATAACAGAATTTTTCAAATGGATTACTTGCTGTTTTTCAGATTTATCATGTTCCTTTGTATCATTAGCAGCAGCAGCTCTCTCCCTATCGGCCTCTATAATCTCAGCTGGGGTCAAAGACAGTAAAGTAACATTCTTTCCCTTATGCATAAAAGTGTATTTGTTACTACTACCATGGTGTAAATCATCATTATCAAATTCCCAAGGTCGACCCAATAAAAGAGAGCATGCTTGCATGGGAACTACATCACAATCAACATGATCAGCATAACCACCAATGGAAAACTGGACTCGGCATGTTTGCGTTACCTTAGCTTTTTCATAGTCATTTAACCACTGAATATGGTATGGATGTGGATGCGGTCGCGTGGTCAAGCCAAGCTTCTTGACCAAATCAGAACTCACCAAGTTGTTGCAGCTTCCTCCATCAATGATGACACGTGCGCGCCGGTTCTTGATTGCGAAGAAAGTCTGAAACAAATTATGGCGTTGAAGCTTATCGGGTTGTTGTACCTGTGTGTTGAGGACTCGCTGCACAATGATGCTCCGTAGCGTCGCTGTGGACGCCCCACCAAGGACCAGGTCGTCATCACCACCGCCATTGTCGTCCGAGGCAGCAGCAACATCATCATCCTCCTCGACATCCGAAGTGCTGATGTAGCCTCCATCTTCTGTGGCGATGTATGCCCGTTGGCTAGGGCAATTCTTCTGCACATGACCAAGCCCATGGCAGCGGTGGCACTGAATGTCGAAGGAGCGGCCCGTTGAAGCCACGGAAGAAGAACTCTTGGCTGGACCCTGCAAAGAATTTTTTGTAGAATCTGCAAGGCGTGTCGTGGAAGGTGGCTTCAGTGGCGCTGCTGCAAACTTGTTCACAGGTGGTGGAGGAGAACGAAAATTCGAAGAAGACTTGGATAGTCTCGTCGATGTAGTCGTTCGTGGCGTGTAGAAGGGTCGTCCGGTGCTTGCCTTCGCTGATTCCTTGCGTCCCTGCAATTCTTTTTCTGCAAGCATAGCAAGCTGGAACAACTGGTTGATAGTAGTAAAATCTTTATAATCAACAATGTCCTGAATTTCACGCCGTAACCCCCCGTAAAAACGACAAATCTTATTCTCTGTTTCCTCAACAACCCCACAACGCACCATGCCCTTTTGAAGCTCAGCATAATAGTCCTGAACAGAACTATCACCTTGTTCTAAGCGCTACAATTTTTTTTTCTCAAATCACATTTATACGAGGGAGGAACAAAACGATTACGCATAGCTTCTTTTAACCGCTCCCATGTATCAGGTTGTAAGC
Organism: Dendrocalamus latiflorus; assembly: GCA_017311315.1. Taxonomy (NCBI): domain Eukaryota; kingdom Viridiplantae; phylum Streptophyta; class Magnoliopsida; order Poales; family Poaceae; genus Dendrocalamus; species Dendrocalamus latiflorus. The sequence goes on along the minus strand of CM029643.1, from coordinate 26,831,466 downwards.
GCATGGTACCCAGTTCATTCCACCAGATAATAGCAAAGTCCTTAAACTCACTAGTAGCTTGTCTAACTCTATGTTGTTCAGGAACCAAGTGAGAATTAAACTTCTGCTCTACCGTCATCTCCCAATCAAGATATATTTCAGCATCATAAAGACCAGAAAAAGATGGAATGGTAAACTTGACTTTAGCAAAAGGGTCGTCGTTACCATGATGGTTCTGGTTTTTACCTCCCATACCATGACGGTTTTGCTGAAGACGCCGACGTAGTCGTGCATCTTGTGTCGCCCGCTGATCAATGTTGCCATCCGTATCATACACTGTGTCATCATCATGATGGCTGTCATTGACATGTGGCAGGCGTGCCTCCAATGTGTCCATCCGACCAGTGAGGTTAGCCATCCGCCGCTCCACCCGCTCAATGCCTTCCGTGGTGTTCAACTGGGCAATGGCGGCGACGATGGTGTCCATTCTCGCGTCGAGATCAGTGAGTGAAGCATTTTGTTTGTCGAGCGCAGCTTGTAGCTGGGTGTGACTAACACACTCGTTGAAATCGCCTGGTGTCCCGTCCCCTTCGTCTCCTGCCATGGTTAGTGGAAACACAGGGAAAACAAAAGGATTATCCCTATCAACTACAAAGTAAGGGCAGTGGGAACCCACAAAGGAAGTGGCTTACCAAGCTCTTATAAGTGTTCTTACCAAAGCAAGGCAAAGGATACCTGGAGAGTGTGATCCGGCGATTGCAAGGGTCAAAAACTGTGCTATCCGGAAGTAGGTATATGGAGCTTGGCAGGCCAAATATGTTAGTAGATAGTAATGCTGAATAAATGTCCAAAGCACTGGTCCTAGTTGCTGGTCTAAATATGTCCTATATCAGTTAGGATATGATGAACAAGAAGTCAAGACCAGAGTAGTAAAGCAAAGACAGCAACAAAGATGGCCAGGCAATGAGAAACTTAATTCAGCATAAGCACAAAACAAATGAAGCTCTGTCACCTAAAATTGTGCTATGTCATGGTTTTTTTTGGGCACGGATAGCACTCTCAGCACTATAAGCCCAGGTGCCAAAATTTTTCTTCTTTTTTCTTTTATTTTTTTCACAAAGCAGAGCACAGAAATAGGAACCACACAAAGTTTCACCTCAATCTGATGTAAGGTGTGGCCTACAAAAAATGATGAATGTGCTGTAAATTCGGTGATGAAATTTCGGAGCTCGAGTACTGTACTTTCCAGGCCAAATTTGGGCAAAATAAATTCGCCAAACCCGGATGCACAATTCAATTTCACCCAATTTGAAAAAAAATCGCCTTATTTCGAGTCCGTATGAGAAAGTTACGGCCGTTTGAAGGAGGGCCTCTGAGTTATGGTTGCTGTGGAGGCCGAAACGAAATCGGGTGGAGGAAATTGGGGGCGGAAGCTCGGGGAAAGGTGGGGGATGGTGCTTGGTGATCACGAGATGCGATGGATGACTGAAAAATAGAGGGTGGGATATGGGTGGGAAAACAAAAGTTGACGGCTAGGGTTTGTATGAGAGGTAGCGGAAGCAAGACAACCCGAAACAAAACACGATCTAAACCAGCAACACAACTCGACTAAGTACACAAACTCAACACTACGGACTCTGAAATCAAATTGTGCAAAAGGCTAAACGAGATCTGGGACAGGGAACAACCTATGACTACGAAATTTTTTTGTAGGGCTTTTTCTTGGACTCTAGGATGAAACCAAAAACAACAAAGGTAGGGTAAACTCGAACCTGAAGGAACACCTGAACCTCTGATACCACTTGATAGGAACGGGGTCCCGATCTTCCAACAGGTTCTGGATATGTTCGATTTGATGGAGGCGCGACACAAATCGATCCGGCTTCCGAACAACACGTTCCGAACCCCGCAATCGCAGCACCACGTCTCCTCAGGTTATCAACCGTGCGCAGCCCGGTTGACCTCACCAAGAAGGCTAATCCTCGCCTGCGAATCGAATAACACAAGCAAGAACAAGGAAGAACACAACTGAATTGCAGATGTATTGGTTTAGCACTCGAAAAGTTGGGGTCTCACAAACCGATGAACGGCGAAACTGTTCAAAGACAGAATAATCTAAGCAAGACCCAAACCCTAATGGTGGGGGTGGCAGCTGGATATAGAGGAGTGAGGGGCGTGCAAAACCCCTGGACACGCCCTAATGGGCTCCAACACGATACAAAGCCGAACGACCCAAAAAACGGTGGCGCAGCACCCTGACAGATTCTGAACGTCCATTTATTTCGACGATTTCCATTGACTCAGAAGGAATTCTGACATGGGACCAGAGCCATTGGAAAGGTCGCCTTCTCAGCTTTCTATCCATATGTAGAACGTCCAAAACAGAGCCCGGATTTGATCTGGGCGTCCGTTTTAGTGTGGCTTGGTCCTGGACTCCGAATTGGATTCGAAGTCGGCTTGAGTTGGGCCTCCAACATGATTCGACCGCCCTTGCTGGACTTGTGCACCTCGTAGCCCTTCTCCAAGTACTTCCAGGTCCTCTCCATGGTTCCTAATCATAATTAAATCATTAGGTAGCAATCGATTCTCAAATGAGCAAAAAGAAGTACTTGGGAACAAGCTCACCTGTAAATTCAATTGTCGGGCGCGAGCTCTAGTGATTGGTCCTTCAATGTCAAGTGGAGGAGTGTTGTGTGTATCCGAAGAAGTGATGTCCTCATCACTATCCATGCTAATTGGTTTGCCAGAAAGTTTTCCTTACTAGAAATGTGTTGGACTTCGAAACCAAAGAAATACTTTTCTAGTTTCCATACTTCCTCAAGATAAGAGGATATCATGGTACTTGAGCATTTATACTATTTCCCTATTTGATTCACTACTAGTTGAGAATCGCCTTTCACTCTTTGCTACTCAGAGCCTTGCTAGTAAACCTTCGTACTCTTTCACATTATTCATAGCGGGAAAGTTTAACTAGATGGCATTTTTTTATGTTTTCTCCAGTAGGGGAATCTAGGACTACCCCAGCCTCGAGCCCTTTATCGTCAAGGACTCGTTGAGGTACATAGTCCACTGGTCGTGGTTTTCGTATGCAGGTCCTTCGATGGGTTCAGGGTTTGTCCACTCAGCGATGAATTCCGCTAAAGCCTAGGACTTAATGGTTGTTCATAAAATAAAATAGAGATCAAACTCCCTAAGTTCGATCGCCCATTACGTCCCGAGGATTTCCTGTTTAGGAGAAATTAACCTAGAGTATATCTGGTCGACACCACAATTTTACAGGCCAGAAATTAATGGCTTAGCTTTCTTGAAGTCATAAGAAGGGCATACAATAAGTTTTGTATAAATAACAGGGGCACCATGGTGTCCAGGCTCCATGATTAAGACTTTCTATCCATGATTGAGACTTTCCATTCATAATTAAGACTTTCCATCCTGATATTATATATCATTGCACTTGCACGCATCTAAAAGCAATCTAAAGGCAGGGAGGCTTAGTGCCCGGGCACCCTGGTGTTCCATTTCAACGTCATATATATATATATATATATATATTGGGTCCATGTAAGACTTCGCTTATGTAATATATGGTCATTGGATATTGTTAAGTTCAACGACTAGTGCTGCACTGATTGCTTGTGTCATAGTAGAGCAAAGATTCTCCCAGTTTTGAAGAATCTTTACTTTTGTCAAATATTCCTTGACTTTTGAAAGGCATCATTGACTTCTTTAGTCCACTCAAAACTTCTATATTTCCAAAGAATTTTAAAGAAAGATAATCCTTTTTTTCCTAATTGTGCTATGAAATTACTTAACGTTGCCATACAACTGATGAGTTTTTGTACTTCTTTCTTAGTGATCAGAGGACACATCTATTCGATGGCCGCTATTTTGTTTGGATTAGTTTCAACACCCCTAGCCAAAACTAGGAAACCAAAAAGCTTTCCAAAGAAAACTCCGAACACACATTTCTTCGGATTCAACTTAAGGTTGTGTTTTCTTAAGTTAGAGAAAATTTCTTGCAAGTCGGAGATATGCTCTCCAATGTTAACACTTTTTACAACCAAGTCATTAACATAGACCTCTATGTTCTGACCAATATGTGAACTAAATGTTTTATGCATTAACCTTTGAAAGTAGCACCATTATTTTTGAGATCAAACGGCATTTTCATATAGCAAAAAGTTTCGAATGCCTTGATGAAGGAAGTTTTCTCTTCATCTTCTTTCCTCATACTAATCTAATGGTACCTAGAATATTCATCTAAGAAGCTTAGTAACTCACTCCTAGAGGTGGAATCAACAAGCTGATTGATGTGTGGAAGGGAAAAATCATCCTTCGGATAAGCTTTATTAAGATATGTGAAATCTACATGCACTCTCCATTTTTCATTAATTTTTCTAACCATTATAGGGTTGATGAGCCACTCTAGGTGGTCGATTTCATAAATAAACCCAGTCTTGAGGAGCTTGTCAATCTCCAACTATATTGCCTTTTCTCGATTATGTGCAAAACGCTATGGTTTTTGCTTAAATGGGTTTTGTCAGGCCAAAGTGCTAGCCTATGCTTGATCACCTCCCTGGAACACCAAGCATGTTGGATGCTTGCCAGCGAATACGTCTGAGCAAAATTTAAATGCAAAGTAGCAAGCGAGCGGTGGCTAACACCAAATAAGGCCTAGCTGGATCGCCTAGGAGCCAAGGTCCCGAGAGGAAGCACACGGTAGCGACAACTGGGAACAGTGAATGGTTCGGCTTCTAATATTTCTGTGACCGATGATTAGCGGTTTCAAAAAAAATTAGCATTGCGCAAAGGAACAACAGTTCCAAAAGGAAGTTTGATTTCCTCCGCCAAATAATGAACATCAATATGTATCCTCAGCCACCGCAATAACAAAAGTTCTTTTCCCTTTTCATACAATTTGTTTGTTAATTTTTTATACTACTTGTACTAGGTGTTTGTTCTTAGTTTCGAAGTGTAGATCTCAGCTAGTGAAGGGACTATCCTGTGGTTTCAGCTATGTTCCAAGGTTCAGATTTCAACTAGCACTGTTGTGAGTAGGGATGGCAATTGTGCCCGTTTACCCGTGTACCCGTGGGTAAATACCCTAATGGAGCCGGGTATGAGATGCATTTTTTGCCCATGGGTATGAAAACGGGGGAAATTTTCTGCCCATCGGGTAAACGGGCACGGGTACGGGTAAGCTCTACCCGTACCCGTCTCACCCGTTTACCCGCCAACTAACAAACCCTAACCCTATTCAACATTTCTGCCGAATCAACTCCCCACTCCCCAGCCGCCGCCACCCATTCACTCCCACTCCCGAATCAACTCTCGGTCCTCACTCCCTATTCCTCACCCCGCAATCTCGCACTCGTCTCCTACTCCGATCTGCCGCCGCCCCCACCCACCGCCCCCACTCGCCGTCGTCCTCCGATCTGCCGCCGCCCCCACTCGCTGCCGTCCTCCGATCTACCGCTGCCCCCACCCGCCGAGCCGCCGCCCCCACCCGCCGCCGTCCTCCGATCTGCCGCCCCCCCTGCGCCGCTCCCACTCGCCGCCGTCCTCCGATCTGCCGCCGCCCCCACCCGTCGAGTCGCCGCCCACACACGCCGCCCCCGTCGCCGTCGCAGAGGCGTGAGAAGAGTTTCTTCTTGGAGGCAGGTGAGCCTTAGCCCTTAAGCTTCTCTCCATCGAGGTATATATGGATGGGGCAGCGTCGATCTACCGACTGCCGGAGGAGTGCGTGGCGTACACCATCTCGATGACGTCGCCGGCCGACGCCTGCCACTCGTCCGCCGTATCAGCGGCCTTCAAGGCCGCCGCCAACTCCGACGCCGTCTGGGACCATTTGAGCCGTTGAAGAGTAACTGGATGATATTTCCTTTGTAGAATATATTTTTATAAGGATGTTGTGTGTTAACAAATCCTGAGATGACTCTGAATTTCAGAATTTCAGAGTTTGTTATTGTCCATATTGTTCTAGTTTATTTCAGCAATTGTCCATTTGAGCTGTTGAAGAGTAACTGGATGTAGAAGTAGCAATTAGTATAATACTAATTAGTAACTGGATGTAGAAGTAGCAATTAGTAATATATTTTTATTAGGGTGTAGAAGCAGCAATTAGTATAATACTACAGTCCACATAATTCATAGAATTCTCCTCATTTCTGAATGTGTTGTTGCTTTTAGTGTGGTGTTCTTGTTAATATAGATCTACTTGACATGGTTGTGTTTCTTCCATGTAATGTAATTTTTGGTGATGATTAGTGTGTGGACCAAGCTGTTTTTGCAAATATATATGATCTGTTCAGTAGTGCATGAGTATTTGTGATTTGTGGACCAAGCTGCTGATTGAGTAGCTGATTTTCCATTGTAGATGTTGAATATGTGAATTTGTGATGCATTGGTGATGTTTGAATGTGAATATGTGATGTACTCAGTTCGCGGGTAAACGGGTATGCCCGCGGGCGACGGGTACCCGCGGGCGACGGGTATGGGCGGGGTTTTTTACCCGTGGGCGGGTACGGGTATGCCCGTGGGCGAAAATTGGGGTCGCGGGTACGGGTATGGGCGAGCACTACCCGTACCCGCCGCGCCCGATTGCCATCCCTAGTTGTGAGACATTGTGTCTTTTCGCTGAAATGATAATATAGCTACCGTTAGCTTTTTTTAAAGGTATTCAAATAAAAAACATTGTTATATCTTCACGGATAATACAAATGAAAAGAAAAAAACCGTGTTAAAGAGCAAGTGTGTTTCGAATGACTTTTGGCTTTTAGAAATCAGAAACTATCACTATTTGGAACAAAGGCTTAAATCTGGGGCTGGCTTCCTGTTTAAAAAAAGGTTTTAGCAAGTTATTTTCCAGGTTTCAAACTGGTCTTCACGTTTCAAACAAAAAAAAAAGCAAATGCAGTTTTTGTCGCCAGGGAACACTGCCCTGCACATTTTGGCTTTGTTTGGGTTTATGCTTATAGCTTTTACTTCTATCTTTTTAATTTTATCTTTTTCTAATCTTGTGGTTTTTTTAAACTTTTTATCTTTTTTTTATATTTTTTTATATTATCTGTAATGAGATAACCTGATTTTACTATTTTTTTTAATTTTTAAATTTAATTATATTAAAAACCTACTAACAACTACCGCGAAAAAAATTATTAAACAGCACAAAAAGCTAAAAGCCTATAATTATGCCGGGCATAAGCTGCCTAGAGTTAGAAGGCCTGGGTAGACACTACATGAGATTCATTAGTCATTACGTCATCCTGATAAGCGAGGCAGAAAGCGACAGCAGCAACTTTGACAAAGCCATGTTGTTCAAAGGACAGTGCTGGCCATGTACATGCATGTTTGCACATGGTAAGTCGCAACAAACTCGAGAGTTCGCAGTCTCTTTAGCAGGAGACCAATCAACCAGCCATCCTGCAGTAAAACAGAGCTCCAATGTAGTTGGCACTGTGCTGACTGCTTGATTTCCACGGCCCCCGCAGTTCAACGATGGAACAACAGAAAAAAAAAGTGTAGGATCGAACAGGCAACAAAGAAAGGATAAATGATGCCTTAAATTCTCCCTAAGTATTATTTAACCCTTTTCTTTTATAACTATTGAGCTATGAAGACTAAGATTAAAAGCACACTTGAAAAACCAGAGTAACAGAGAGAGCACAACAGAAAACTGACTGTGGTCGGAGACTGTCAACGTGGTCGAAAACTTACAATATGGTCGTAAGTTTCAACAACGTGGTCGTGAGCTGATAGAGTGGTCGTGAATCCGACTACCAGACGGAAGTACAACGTGATCGAAAATCGACTACCGAAAGAAGTGACTATAGTCGAGAACCACCGAGACCAGAAACAACGTGATCGAAAATGGTTGTAGTTGAACTTGATGTAGTCATAGACAACATGATCGAATGCCAACCAGTGGTCGAAAAATCAACGTTGTCGTAACCAGTTGGCACCATGGTCGTAACCAACGTGATCGTAAGCCAACGAGTGGTTGAACAACTAACGTGGTCGAAACCAGTTGGCAATGTGGTCGTAACCAACATGGTCATAAGCCAATGAGATGGTCGAACAACGAACGTGGTCCAAACCAGACTGCAACTCAAAAGATCAACGTGGTCGTAAACTAACAAGTGGTCAAACCACCAACGTGGTCAAAGGCCAATCAATGATCTACAATTAGTGTGATCGATTCAGCTCAAAAACCCACCAGAGAAAGTAAGGATCTGTGAGTGGTCAGAAACCCCATGCGCTAGGAAAAAGCGAAGTGGTCGGAAGAATGAATGTGCTCGATACTGGTACAATGTTGTCTGGAACTTAACCGTGGTCAAAGCCAACGTAGTCGTAAAAGTGATCGACATTCCAGAGAGTACACCGACTACCGACTGCTTCGGTTCAGATTCAACAGAAGAACACGAAGTAATCGAAAGATCTGAACGTGGTCGAAGACAGTGCGAAGTGATCTGAAACTCATCCGTGGTCAAAATCAACATGATCATAAAGGTGATCGAGATTTCAGACAGCGCGACTATTCCAGTTCAGATACAAATTGAAAACAGAAGAACTAGCAACGCTCGGAAGTTACTGCGTGGTTGTAAACAACATGCTTCAGACTGGAACTCGACCGTTGTTAAAACCAACGTGATCGTAAAACTGACCAACGTCCCTGACCAAGATTTCACTGACTTTCGACTTCTGTAATTCAGACTCAACAGAATAACGAGAAGAGATCGAATGGTCTGAACGTGGTCAAAACGAAAAGTGATATGATTGGAGACTTGACCATGGTCGAATCTAGAGGTGGTCTTAACAGCAAAGGAAGAATAGAGGAAAGCAGAGAGCGCACGACCGCCATATCCAAACTCCAAAGAACTTTTGATTAAAAGATCAACTGGCCATGAAACTTTGTATGCAACTAGATTAAGGTCACAAGTGGTTACTTTAATCTTTAATTTAAAGCTTAGCAACCATATTGAGAGTTTTACGAGATTTCACCGAGCACACACAAGAACCCAAACCATGAAATAGAAAGGACAATCAGACCATGCCCATGGGAATAGAATAGCCAAGATGGCTTTGAGGATGCTCTCAGAACACATAGCAAGTTAGATCATCAACAAGACAAGCAAGAACTTCCTCTCAGATCAAAACAGGAAAGAAACAACCAAATACCAGAAGAATAGGAAGAACAGAGGAAGAACCAAAATGAAGCCAACTCAATCAGATAAAGAATACACAAGCAGTAGATGGAAATTGGGGCCTGTTCATTTTTGTTGCGGCTTGTGACTTTTAGACTGTTTGTACGAGAGATTACAAAGTAACAGAAACTCACGTGTGGTTTTTGCCGATATAAATGAAGTCAGTAAAGTATGTACTACAATTAACTAGTAGACCCTATCTTGAAAAATACTTCGTTTAAAAGCTAGTTACTGTAGAAAAGCTGAAAAGAACATGTATTGCCCTGATGATTGGTTTCACAGCCACTCCCCTTGGGAGGACCAAAGTCTAACCCCTAGAGCCGACACCCACTCTTGAACCTAACACACATGGAGGGAGGAAGAGCTACCTACCACCAGACCTACTCACGGTCTGCCTCAAGTCTCAACTAACTTTTGCATCCTCTCCCCTTTTTATAGGCTCACAAGCGAACCCTAGACCTAATGGATCCAACCATTAGTTCAACCGAGGATAACCCGTTAACCCCACCTAACACAGGGTGTTACACACGCACGCTTCTCAAAGCAGCTCACATGTGGCTCCAATGACTTATCGTCAAGCCTCTCACGCGTTCGGATCCCACCGAACCATCCTCGCTTGCAAACGACCCAAGTCACTTGGCGCACCACATGCTTCTCCTTGCGCATGACGGCACCCGGCATCCTTGACCATCTGGACCTCGACTCCTCCTTAAGCCTAGTCCTGGTCCACCTCACTGTTGCCCGTCATGTCCACCTCCAGTAGCTCCTGCTCCGGTTCCTCATCATCCCGGCTTGCAATCACCTCACCAGCCTTGATCATCTTTGGCATCTCCCTAACCGTTCTCAACATCAACACCTCCATGTGCATAGTCCTGGTCCTCCTACGCCTCACTATGACCTAGATCTGAAGTCCTGCAACTAGCAAACCATCACATAGCCCAGCACAATACACAAGAACCGTCAACTTGCATAATCAGCATGTATCCAAGTGAACAATCTCAGCAAACCACTGGTCTAAGACAACTTACGAGTACTCTAAAGCACAAGACATGAGGTACTCGTAGCCCATGAGGTCCTACTAGCAGTCTATGACCACTCGGCAAGTTGTTACGATCATCACACAGGTCGCTACGACCATGAAACAACTGCTACGACCATGTAGCAGTCACTACGACCATCACTCACAGCGGCTACGACTTTACCAACCTAATCGCTACAACTATGAATCACACAGGCAGAGCGCTACGACCACTGCACACATCGACTACGACTATCGATCACAAGCATGCATAGTGTTACGACTATTGATCACGACCAGGAAGAGCTACAACCATCGATCACGACCAGCAGAACCTACGACCATCGATCATGACCAGGCAGAGCTATGACCATCAATCACGACTAGCTGAAGCTACGACCATCGATCACGACCAGGCAGAGCTATGACCATCGATCACGACCAGCAGAAGCTACGACCATCGATCACGACCAGGCAGAGCTATGACCATCGATCACGACCAGCAGAAGCTACGACCATCGATCATGACCAGGCAGAGCTACGACCATTGATCATGACCAGGAGAAATTACGACCATCGATCACGACCAGGCAGAGCTATGACCCTCGATCACGACCAACAGAAGCTAAGACCATAGATCATGACCAGCAGAACCTACGAGCACCAAGTTGTAAGCACACCTACCGACCACCAAGTCGTAAGAACTTCTACCGATCACCCAGTCGTAAGAACTTCTGCGGACCACCAAGTCGTAAGAATTCCTACCGACCACCAAGTCGTAGGACTTCCTTCCGACCACTAAGTCATAAGAACTCCTGCTGACCACCAAGTTGTAGGACTTCCTGCCGACCACCAAGTCATAGAACTTCCTACCGATCACCAAGTCGTAATACCGACTGTTGACCACTAAGTCATAAAAGCATCTGCGACCACCAAGTCGAAAAGCCTTATGTGACCACCAAGTCGAATAATAGAAGACGAGAGCGAACAATACAAGACGTGAGCGTACAACTACGGTCGTAGAGGGCAAACTTCTACACAGACATCAAAAACCAAACTCAACCTTTACACAACTCTAATCCAAGAGTCAATTACTCATCACAACCATAGGGTGATCTCCACATGGTCTCACAGAGAGATGCACAAAACTACACCCATATTTAAAAGATTACGAACCCAATTCAACTACAATTCTTGGATCATTACAATCGAGACCCTGACTTCTAGCAACAGATCTCTGCATATGCATTCCTTGCTAAATCCAAGCATTTCTGTCTGTCTAAACTTTGGCCACGTTGGCCTAGCCTCTAAAACACTCACATATTACATGAATAAATAGAGAAGAGCATAGGATAATTAATTTGGCCGCATCTACTTTAGCCAAGTTTTCTAAATTTCTCTATTCTTTTGCTCTCTTTCAAAACAGATTACAAGTCTCCTCATTATATATGTTAATATTCTCTGACTAACATACATACTTGTACTCTAAGGTAGACTCTAACACATCAACCAATCTAAGAAACTTATTATCTACTACCAGTGCCATACATGTCATGCAATCCTAAATCAATGATTACTTCCCAACAATCCCCCTAATCTAGACTTGTCTTCTAATTTAGAATCAATGCATAATCTGAACTACCAGCTACGCCTCCACATGAAGCGATCTACATACAAACTAAACACATAGTTGTATGCAGAAACTCAACTCAAGTTGTACACGTCCATCTATATGCAAAGACTCTAACTTGATGAGGCAGCCGGTCCCAACTACGACTTGCCCAACTCATACTCAACACAGGATAGTGAACACATCTCTTCAACATCCCAGACTCGACTCAGGACGGTGAACACATCTCCTCAACATTGTTGTCAGCCTCACACTGATGTTCGCCCAGCGACTTGCACCTGGCGTCAATGTCAGCCCACGCTCCTTGATCCGTCAAATACACCTTCGTATTGTTGGCTCAGCCCCAGGAGAAAACTCACATATTGCATGAATAAACAGAGAACACAAGAGAATTGCCCCACTCGAAACTGTTTAGCCGAGTTTTTTGAATTTCTCTAATCTATTGCTCTTTCTTTCAAAACAGGTTACAAGCCTCCTCATTATATGCTAATACTTTCTAACTAACATACGTACTCTTACTTTGAATTAGACTCTAACACATTAACTAAACTAAAAACCATATTATCAATTACCATAATAAATAGTGCCATACATGTCATGCAATCTTAAATCAATTAAGTCAAGATTACTTACCAACATGACAGACACAATTCACTTCTAATCACTACTACAAAAGGGGCTATACTGCACGGCGACATCACAGATAGTTCATACGGAACCATGTGTGCTTAAACTATCACAAACGGTTTATACTAGCAACCATCTGTGATATTTTCACATACGGTTATTAACACGACCCGTCTGTGATAATTGAGACATCATAGATGGTTCGTGATAAGAACCGTCTGTAACAGTTCACAGACGGTTCTTAATATGAACTGTTTGTGATAAGTAAGATATCTTAGACAGTTCGTGTTAATAACCGTCTATGAAAGTTGCGGACATCACAGACGGTTCATGTAAAAAATTTTCTCTGATATTCTGGACATCACAGATGGTCCTTATAACAAACCGTCTGTGATATTGTAGATGTCGTGGTTACAGACCAAATAGAGAGAGAGAGGTATGGTAGTGGAGAGTTAGGTGAGCAATGCTTAAGGTTTCCCCTATGGCCTGGATTGTATATATAGCTACATGGGGAATGTTTTACAACTTTACCCTTACACTCCAGCATCCCCCTTAGGGGCATTTATGTCATTACACATGTCTCATTTTGGGCCTTATAACCTTCTAACAGGCCTGCTGGGCTTAGGTGGGGCCACCCCTAAAACATTAGACATCATAGACGATTTGTATAACTATCTGTGAATTATCATAGACGATTTGTATAACTATCTGTGAATTATCACAGACGGTTATTAATATGAACGGTCTGTGATAATGTTGGTATCACAAACCATTTGTGGTTGGAACCGTCTGGGATAATCTATGCTATTAAATACTGGGCGTACGTTGGTCTCGACATAGATCTATTTTCATTGCGCTGCATCGGTGGAGCGAGGCGGCCGGCTTTGGGGAGTTTGGTGAAAACATATCACTTGTAGATCTATATACGTCTTCTTATTGATCAGAGGTTAATACTCAATTGCTTCTAATAACTTATATGCCTTGTAATTGAAAGAGATGATAGATAGGTTTTTGTTTAAATCTAGCTAGCTAGGTTTAGAAAGATAATGGTGCTTTGCTCAATTTCAGAATGGGTAAGTACTCCTATTTTACTTCAATATATTCTTGCTTAATATTATTGTGTCATGAATACGTTGCTAGCTAACTACCTACCTAATATAGATGTCATGTGTATGTATAGCTAGTCTAATTTGCTATAGTAGCGATAATAATCATTTTTGACACCCATTTGTTACATGTGTAGTGTAGATGGACCGAAACTGGATGTATGATGAGAACCGTGTGAGTGAAGAGTACACTAATGGTGTGTTTGCTTTAGAAGAGTGGCCGAGCTGGATATGTTGAAGAAGGGGATGGAATATATGTATTGTCCATGCATTGATTGTGATAATCTAAAGATGTTTAGCAACTCAGCGCAGATCGAAGCTCACTTAATTCGAAGGGGTTTCAGAAAGGGGTACAAATGTTGGACTAATCATGGTGAATAGAAGATTACACAAGAAGATAGTTATGACATCGTCGAGAGAGATAATGATATGCCAGTTGTGGACTATGCTTTTGATCATGAGAATAGGTCGTAGGACGACAATCTAGATCAGATGCTACGTGATGCAGAAGGGAACTATAGTGAGAGAGAGAGTTTGGTAAATTCGAGGGCTTGATGGAGGACTCAGAGAAACCTTGGTTCTTGGGCTGCAAGCCGCAATACACAAGGTTGTCATCAGTTCTAGAACAACTAAAATTGAAGGCAAGCAATGGTTGGTCCGATAAGAGTTTCACGGCATTGTTAGGTCTCCTAGCGGACATGCTTCCAAAGAGAAATGTGTTGCCGAGAACCACCTACCAAGCCAAAAAGATTCTTTGTCCATTGGGAATGGAATTAGAAAGAATACATGTATGTCCAAATGATTGTATCCTCTACCGTAAAGAGTATGCTAGCTTACATATTTGTCTGGTGTGCAAAGCATCCCGATACAAGCGTAAAAATGACTCTGATGATGAGAAGGGCATCAAGGTGAAGTAAGGAACTCCTGCTAAGATGTTGTGGTATCTTCCTGTAATTCCTTGTTTGAAGCGTTTATTTGCAAACTGCAAAGATGCAAGATTGATGCGTTGGCACTCAAAGCAGCGTAAGAAAGATGGAATGATAAGATACATTGCTAATTCTGCCCAGTGGAGGAACATCGATAGGATGTTTGTAGATTTCGGTGTGGAACCGAGGAATATAAGGTTTGGGTTGAGTACAGATGGAATGAATTCTTTTGGTAACATGAGCAGCCGATATAGCATCTGGTCCGTGACTCTGTGCATATACAACTTTCCTCTTTGGCTGTGTATGAAGCGGAAGTATATTTTGATGTCACTACTTATCCAATAGACGAAACAACCTGGTAATGATATTGATGTGTACCTAGCACCATTAGTAGAACATCTTGCAATACTGTGGAACGAAGGGGTACATGTATGGGATGTGGACAAACGAGAGAACTTCACTCTATGCGCCATGTTGTTCTGCACCATTAATGATTTTTCTACCCTTGGTAACCTATCAGTGTTGAGTACAAAAAGGATCCAAAGCCTATCCGCACTGCTTAGATTATACCGAGAATCTGTGGTTGAACAAATCACGCAAAAATATGTACATGTGTCACTGTAGATTCCTTCCAAAGTATCACCCATACCGCAACGCAAGGATAAAACAAAGGATGGTGTCAACGCAAGGCGTGACTTGGTCGCTATAAACATCAAGACCGAGTTAGCACCAATAGAGACCGATAAAGGCCGGATGTACCTTCCCCTACCTTGCTATACTTTGTCTAAATTCGAGAGAACTCAACTGTGCCAGTTCTTACTTGATGTGAAAGTTCCGTCCGATCATTTCACTAGCATAAAGAAACTTGTTTCCATGGAACATTTGAAATTAATTGGCATGAAATCTCATGACTGTCATGTGCTAATAACACAAATACTACCTGTTGCAATTAGAAGTATTTTGCCGAACAAGGTTCAAGTGACAATCATAAGGCTATGAATCCCGATGGATTAGATGCTCTGTAGACCGAGGTGATGACAACTCTATGTCATCTAGAGATGTATTTTCCTCCATTATTTTTTGATATCATGGTGCATCTCATTGTCTACCTTGTGAAAGAGATAAAGATATGCGGCCCCGTGTTTCTACGTCATATATACCCATTCGAGAGGTACATGGGAATTCTCAAGTCCTATGTACGCAATCGATTTCGACCAAAGGGTAGCATCATCAAAGGTTATACAATCGAAAACCTCATTGAATTCTGCATTGATTACATAGCTCAGCTTGAACAGATAGGAGTACCTCTATCTCGTCACGAGGGGAGGCTAGAGGGTATCGAGACTATCAGAAGGAAAGCAATAATTCCGGATTGAGATACGTATGCTCAAGCCCATTTCATGGTTTTACAACACATAGTGACCCCATATATTGAAGAGCACAAGGACATACTACACCAAGAGAATGCAGGCCAGTCAGAGCTTTGGATCATGAGACAACACAACCGTCAGTTCAACGAATGGTTGAAGGTGCGATTGACTAGGAGATCATCAAGTGAAACACTACAATGGTTGGTAAAAGGGCCAAAATTTATAATTGTGACATGGTAAGGATACGATATTAATGGCTACACATTTTATACAACAGATCAGGATAGAAAGAGCACAGTGCAGAACTCAGGTGTCCGCATAGATGCCTATGATGCGCACGTCAGTACCGCTGGCCCCAGCTCGTACTACGGGCTTGTAGAGGAGATTTGGGAGCTTGACTACGTAATTTTCAAGATTTCTCTATTTCGGTGCCGTTGGGTCCAACTCCCACGGGGTGTAAAGGTCAACAAATACGGCGTTACTACCGTAGACCTCGAATGTGTAGGATACGAAGACGAACCATTCGTACTCGTGAGGCAAGCTGTTCAAGTATTTTATGTAACCGACCTAGCAAATAAGAAGCGCCATGTAGTACTTTAGGGAAAAAGAAGGATTGTCGGAGTTGAGAATATTGTGGATGAGGAAGAGTACAATCAATTTGATGAGTTGCCTCCATTCAGAGATGGCATCAGGATCGAGGAAGAACAAGGCGATGAAGCAAGCTATATGCGTGTCAATCATCGTGAAGGGCTTTATTTAAAAGGAAATAGCCAAGTGTAATAAATGATCCCACACAGCTAGCACTTATTTGGAAATTCTTGCAATATAATCATAATTATGAAACTCGGCATGTAATTATGGAACTATATTCCATTGTAATTGTAATTGACTCAGCAACTAAGAAATAGTTATATTTATGATTATGCTTGCATTTTTCATAATATTGCATGGCCAGCATGATTTTTTTTGTAGCTAGATGGAGCGAACTATCATAGGCGGTTTATCATAAGAAACCGTTTATGATAATACTATCCCAGATGGTTCTTTTATAGAATCGTCTGTGATACATCGAATATCACAAACAGTTTTTTATGGAACCGTCTGTGATATGTCGAATATCACAAATAGTTCTTTTATGGAACCGTCTATGATATGTCAAATATCACAAATGGTTCTTTTATGGAATCATCTGTGATAGAATTATCACAGACGGTTCCAGAAAAGAACCGTCTGTGATAGTATTATCATAGACGGTTCCATAAATGAACCATCTGTGATAGTTTCCCTATAAATATACTTTCTGCTCACAGAGTCCTCACTCACTCCGTCTCCACCGCCCCTGCTAGGTTTTGCTAGATCTAAGTGCTCACTCGCATGCGATGCCGCCTCTCCCTCTCGACGCCACCTCCCCTCCCGTCGCCGTCCGCCTCTCCCTCTCGACGCCGCCTCTCCCTCCCGTTGTCGTCTGCCTCTCCCTCTCGATGCCGGCCATCTCTCCCTCCCGACGCCGCCTAATGGGGTTTGCCTCTTCTATTTTCAGAGGTCATCATGTACACCGAAATATAAAGAGGATGTAGAGAAAAAGGAATAGATTTTGAACTTTGGTAGTGGACAGGAGGATGAGAGATATTCACCATATCTTCCGCCAATTCATGACCCTCGTCGTATGCATGACTGTTGTTAAACAATTACAGATAAGATCACCTCATACATTCCTTCTCACATCTCCAAATGGTTTAGCTGCACATCTATCAGTTAAAGTTGATTCATCAAGACCTTTGTCTGCTAGGTAGGTCGTACAAATGGATTTCACCATCTGTAATTCCAGATGAATTCAATTAATTATAATTTGCACACTCTCTTGTTTTGTGATGGTTCAAATGTTATGACTAAATTGTTAGATATAGTGTATAGCCAAAATGATGGCTGAATGATGTGTTACTTGAAGAGTGGCTTTTATATAACTCCAAGCTTTCTTTTGTACTGAGGTTTCCTTGTGTGTCCTATTCCCTGCATCATTGGCTCTTATATCCTCTTTTACATATTAGTGATGAGCTCTTAGGATGAACTCATGGTTGCAACCATGTTAGGCTTAATCAAATTTCATCATGTTTTTTCTTCTATTGGATATGAAAAGCTAACATTGGTGAAAGTCAATGTTAATGCTTTTTATGCCACATTGCCATTCATGCCACATAGACCTTCAAAGGGCATGAAGCAAGTTACACACTTCAGTGTGTTAGGTTCAATGAACTTGAGACACCGGTGTGTGTAATTTAATCCATAGAACTTTGTTTACGCCCACAGCTCACTGTAGTTAGTTTTTTCTTAGAAGAGAGATGGCGTTCACACAGTCATCGTCATCTGGGTCTCACGCTCCCAAGATTGGGATAACTAAGCATGGCCGAGGAGTATCAAAAAGGCCAGAGGGCCGAATGACCATCACGGTGGTCTCTTCGGATGGGGTCCCTCTGCAACCGAAGTAGCAGCATCATTTCGGACTACCTGTGGGATAAGTGGAAGGCAACGGGTCCTCATCACCATAGCAAGCTGGAAAGATTTGGCAAAGGATGAGAAAAATCAGCTTGAGAGGAAATTAAAAATTCATTCGAGATCCCAGCAGAAGTATAGGGAATCGTGCAACGATAGGTGCCCCTCGCAATGGGAAAAGCATGGAAGAACTTTAAGAGCACTATTGTCACGCAGTACGTGGCCAAGGATCTCACGCCCTTCACGAGGTATCATTTCGTGTTGCTGGAAACATGGGATGCCTTTGTGCAGATGAAGTCAATGACCAAATTTGAACAATAAAGTACGGCGCATAAGACTCTCCAGTCATAAAACACTCACCCTCACAGACTCAGCACCACTGGGTACGCAGGTACAATCCTACAGTGGAGGATGCAAGATGAGGTCACAATCCGATCGGAGGCCTCCTCGCCATTTGTTGGGATCGCAAACTAGCGTGCCTGAAACTAGTTAAGAGTGAGGTCATCAACCACGTCTTCAGGTGTCTCTTTCAAAAACCCTACAGACGCGGAAGTGTCCCAATGCCTGGTAAGATATGTTAAACTACATAGTTGTTAATACCTCTTGAACTTCATGGGTTCAAAAATAACATGATTGCCTCTTGCAGCAATCATTGACTACCGAATCTTCTCGAGGCTCCTTTCAAGAATACAGGGAGAGAGATGTATTATCATAGACCCTGGGAAACAAGGAGCACCCAGGTCATACACAAGGCCTGGGGATTTATGTATCTTGGAGGCACATATTCCCAAATGACTCTGAGACATATAGGGGTAGAAAGAGATCCAAGGCCTATCGCAACGAAGAAATAAAACAGGAGCTTCGTGCACAACTTGAGGAACAGCTATCTGCCTCATTTCAAGAGCAGACTGCCTCACTTCGAGGAGAGATAGATTCATTGAGGGAAGAATTGAGACAAGTCTACAAGCAAGCGCAACTTACCCCCGTTAATGCGGTACCCAGTCCCCCTCAATGTCGGAGTAGCTGCGCGTCCACGCCAATTACTGAATATAGTGATGCCCAATTACCTATTCACGATATCCAGGTAATATACCTCTTTAGAATGCTACATAGATCTCTCTAGTGGACGTCTTAGCTCATCTTGTATCGTCATGTAGGAGCCCACACCTTTCATCATCAGAGTCAGGTTTGTTGGCTCCATTCCCATTGACGCTGGGTAGGGATGGCGTATCCATGGTTGTCAGGGATGCTGGTGCACGGTGTACAAGTAGAGACCGATTTCATGAAGGTTCAGATGGACACGATTAATAATGTTTTCAAGACCGTCCCTCTTGAGAAGCCCCCAATGAAAAGATTACGATATTAGGGGATGCTGTCCACACATTCATCTAGTGGCCCAAGAGGGACATCGCCCTCGACTCATCTATGCCACGATCTCCACAACCAGTGGCCCAAGAGGGACATCGCTCTGGATATGTCACATCGGCTCCAGTGGCTCCACCTCCAGCTCTGATTCTGAAGCCTGTTGCATCAGCTCCCGTGGAGATGCTGCTGAAAATGTATCATAAGCGAGGCTCTAAGACTCAACTGAAGAAAATTAAGCCACGTCCCGAGCCATAGAAGTTCATTCTTGGAGTATCATTGGTCCCCGAGTCACAATTACCCTGACTTGGTCTGGTTTGCAATACATTGCATACCTGATATATGCAGAGGTCCAACATGAAGCCAAACCGGCAAAGTGGATTTACTGTGAGATACACGAAGGCACATTTCCTCCATGACTTGGGCTACTTCGTCGTGACATTCGAAGACTTATTTTTACTATTCAACCTTGACGAACTCGACGCTTCACTTCTACGATGCTGGACACTGTAAGTGTACTGTACAATGAAGTTCTACATTCATGTCATACCGATAAATGTCATTACTCATTCCTTATGTATAGATACATGATCCAACAAGTCCGGCGACGGCGACAACCGGTGGGTTTCCTCAACCCACACTTGGTCACTGAGCAATCCATCAACGAAAATGAATCTTTTGTCCAAGGGTAAGTGCTTAATGAGGGGATTGATTGCTCACATTGACAAAGAGTACATCATGGTACCCTTCAACCAAGGGTAAGTGCTTCACTACTTGCCACACAAATTTCATTTGTACTTTATATGCAATATGAACTTAGGATTAATCACTATAGTGACACATATGATTAGGTCTCACTGGATTCTGATTGTGATTGTACCAAAGTGGAATAAGATAATATACCTTGATTCCTTACTTAGGAGCAACCACGACTTCACTCGTGTGCAAGAAGCAATTGATAGGTAACTCATTTCCTCCATATATAACCCTATTATAATCTTTCCTTCATTTGCAATGGCCGAGGCTAACCTGTTGGAATCACGTAGGTCGTTTACCGCTTATGTTGTCTTGAGAGGGAGATACAAGGAATCCAATGACACGTTGCGACACAAGACGCGATTTTTGATACCCGCTACAACACAATAATCCTATATCACACTTTATTATAATGCCTCTAGAATTGACAATATCTATGTATGTAATTCTATTTTTGCAGTGACATCAGTAGCTATAGGGTAACGTATGTGGATTCTACATTTGCCACCATATGAAGGAAATCATGGACACTAAGATGAATGATCCAAAGGTTTGTCAACCTTCCAATAATTATTATTTTCTGATTATATATGTATATATATACACACACATGCTAATTAATGACTTAACATTGCTCCTAGTGACAGCGGTGGACTTCGACGAAAGTGCATTTGATCTTGACAAACTCGCCGAAATTCGTGGAAACCTCTTCTAATTCTTGCTAGCAGAGGTCATAAATAAGACTAGAGAGTTCCACCCTGGTAATGGCGATTAGATGTTCAAACATTGGATTCAATTGTAATCACTCAATTGTGCTTAATCAAACAATTCATTCAATTTAATTCATTTGTGAGATCTGGGTAATGATTGTCATGCTATATATGTGATCTGCTTGTGTTGTTTTATTCATCAGTGTGATTTATGTAATAACTGTCCTGTGATATATATATATATATATATATATATATATATATATATATATATATATATATATATATATATATATATATATATATATATATATATATATATATATATATATATATATATATATATATATATATATATATATACGTGATCTTGCTTGTTTTCGGATGGCATGGCTAGTATATCCTGAGGCTAGCCCAAAAAGAGCAAATAAAACCGCTATTGAAATAGCTATCACAGACGATTCGGTGTTCCAAACCGTCTGTGATATATATCCCAGACAGTTTCAAACACCGAACCGTCTATGATATGAACGATATCGCATACGGTTTTTTTATTATTAACCGTCTGTGATATAGTGTATATCACAGACGGTTCGGAACACCTAACCGTATGTAATATGAACCATATCACATATGGTTAATAACAAAAACTGTTTGTGATATCGTTCATATCACAGATGGTTTTTATTAAAAATCGTCTGTGATAGTCGACTATCATAGACGGTTAAAACCCGTCTGTATTGTAAGTTATCATAGATGGTGTGGGAGCCGTCTGTGATAACCAGCTATTATCACTGACATATAAACGCATACAGTTCAAAAACCGTCTATGATGAGGGTTTTGAACCATCTGTGATAACACTGTTTGTAGTAGTGAATGCAATTCCAGCATGGGTAACAACTACTAATGAACCATACAATTAAACAACATTGTTTTAGGTAGGATGAAACTGAAGTTATTATTATACCACTTTGCTCCTTAATCAGATAACTAAGCTAGCTCTACTCATCACCACTATCGCCTCGTCCTAAATCAATAAATCAAAGATTACTTTCCAACATGACAAACACAATTCACTTGTAATGCAATTGCAGCATGGGTAACAACTACTAACGAACGATACAATTAACAACATTGTTTTAGGCAAATGAAACTGAAGTTGTTATTAAACCACTTTGCTCCTTAACCAGATAACTAAGTTAGCTCTACTCATGCACCACTATCGCTTCGTCCTAAATCAAAAGTCAAAGATTACTTTCCAACACAACAGACACAATTTATTTCTAATGCAATTCCAACATGGGTAACTACTAACGAACGATACAATTAAACAACATTATTTTAGGCAAGAAGAAACTGAAGTTATTATTAAACCACTTTGCTCCTTAACCGGATAACTAAGCTAGCTCTACTCATCCACCACTATTGCCTCGTCCTCCGCTCTCTCCTCATCCTTCTGCAAGTCGCAAATGAAGTTCTTGGGCAATGTCTTCTCCTTGGCCTTCTCCAGCGCCTTCACCAAGCTTGTGAGGCACGGCTCCTCCTCGTCGTCGGCGCACTTGTGCATCAGGTGCTCGGCGACGTCGGCGGGGGTGATCTTGGCCTCCTGCAGCAGCGCCTTGATGTCGTCGAACAGAGGGTGGGCTTCCAAGCCGAGGTAGTTCTTGGCCAGGAACTTGAAGGCCTCGAAGCAGCAGTAGGACATCTCGATGTGCTTGTCCATGCGGCCCCGCCGGATCAGCGCCGGGTCCAGCGTATCGATGTGGTTTGTCGTGAGGATGATGATCCGCTCGCCCCCGCACGCCGACCACAGCCCATCGATGGCGTTGAGCAGGCCGGAGAGCGTCACCTTGCTCCCGTTCTCGTCCTTGCTGCCGTGCCCCGCTGCGTCGGGGTCGGCGACTGCCGGCGACTTCTTTTTGCGCTTGCCGGTCAGGTCGACGGAGCAGTCGATGTCCTCGATGACGATGATGGACTTGCCCCTGGTCTCGATGAACAGCCGCCGGAGCTCGGTGTTGGTGGCCACGGACGTGAGCTCGACGTCGTAGATGTCGTAGTCGAGGTAGTTGGCCATGGCAGCGATCATGGTGGACTTGCCAGTGCCGGGCGGGCCGTAGAGGAGGTACCCCCGCTTCCACGCCTTGCCGATGCGCGCGTAGTACTCCTTCCCCTTCCGGAACGCGTCGAGGTCGTCCATGATATCCCGCCTCTTGGCCGGGTCCATGGCCAGCGTCTCAAACGTCGACGGGTGCTCGAACACGACGTGGCTCCACAGCGACTTCCGATACCTGCGAAGAAAGACGACGCGCAAGCATAAATCGCGATAAAGCACAGATCTTTATGGCGCTAGCAGCTGCGTGCACCAAAGGTACCCGATGTCCCACCGGTCGCCGGCGTTGGTGTAGAGCTTTCGGCGGCGGTTGCGGACCATGATGGCGCGGCCCTCGTGGCAGACGTGGGGGAGGTATGAATCGACGACGAGCTCGCGGTGGCGCTCGTGGAACACGAGCCGGTACGCGCGCCCGGCGTCCTCCACGACGGCCCCTCCGCGGTACCACGGCGGCTGATCGTAGTACCCGGCGCGGCGGCCGGCGGAGCTGGACACCGAGTGCCACCACACCGTCGCGCCGCGGAACTCGTCGGTGACCTCCTCGTTGTCGCTCATGCTGAGAACGAACCGGTCGCTGTCGCGCGCGCGCTCGGCCCGGAGCGCCCGCGCCCGGCGCGCGCACTGGTGGCTGAGGTACGCCCTGGCCTGGTCGAACACCTCCCCGCGCTTCATGCGGTCGCCGTCGTACTCGCTGATGGTGACGGTGAGGTAGGGGTCCATGAACCCCACGAACCGGCGCGCGTACCGCTTGACGAAGCGGCCGACATAGTAGTCGAACAGCTGGCGCGGGAGGAACGGGCTGAGCATGCTCCACAAGAACATCACGCCGGCGAGCGCCGACCCCAGGCCGGCGAACCGCTCCACCATCCCTGGCATGCCTGCCGCAGTCAGCCTCATGGTTCTCGGGCGCGGCATTGCAAACCCCAGCTTTCGTTGTGCGCTGTGCTGTGAGCTGTCGACCGGTGGTGGTGTGTGTGAGCCATTGTGGTTTCTGTGTGGGCTCGTATATAGAGAAAATGCTCGAAGCTGTCAGGATGTGGGCCCGCTGGTTCTAGCTGGCGCCCGTTGCATGTTGGCCGGTTTTTTTTTCTTTGGTTCATAACTGAGAATTTTAAATTATGGATTGTTTATAAGAGACAGTATGTAGAGAAAAATAGTTACATGTAATTTTGATTAGTATATAATTGAACTGGTATAGTTTGTATTACAATCTACCTGTAGACCTTGTCTTAAAAAAACGTACAGTTTAAAAGCTAGCTACTGTAATATAAGCCAAAAGCCGCAAGCCATAAGTGCTACCGAACGCACACGTTGTGTGGGCAGCCGAGAAGCGAAGATGCGGCATATATGAGTTAGGTCTGGCTCAAAACACCTTTTTGGCTTCTAGTTTCTATTTTCAGAAGTGCGAAGTTGTTTTGAACACATTAGTTTTTTTAATATAGCCTTTTTTGCATTATCTATGAAGGTATATTGGTTTTTTTAATTTTTTTTCTCTTTTTTCTCTAATTAAATATCTCAACTAAAAACTAACAACGTTATTGTGTTTATTTCAATCAAAAACCTAACTAAAAGCTATAAGTAAAAGCTGTTTTGAACTAACCTTAATAGTTGGCTTTGATGTTTTGTGGTGTCCTCTCCACGGCTCAGATCCTCTCAGTAGCTCCTCTCCTATCACCATTTTTTTTTTTTTGTGCCCCTGTGTCACGCGCATGTTGCCGGAGTATATGTGTGTCTTTAATGTACTTACCCCTTTGTCTCCATATGAATAAGGAACTGCCTCACAAAGATTTTCACTGGCCACTCGTTTTTAGCACAAGATTCATGGTTAGCAAGGCGACCGGAAATAATCCTGTTATTTTGCAGCATGGAAATAATCGTATTTCACTGGTCCCAGCAAATAGGCATCCACATACATATATTAACTCAGCCCAATTTTCCCGTAATAATACATGCTCCCAAAGTATGTCCCTTTCCATCAATAGAACACCTATCCGAAAAATGCCATCTTGCACAAGCCTCCTATGTAATCAATATGCTATGATGCGTAGATAATTTGCACGGTATAATCAAATTGCTAATTATTAATAAGAACCGTATGTGATATTATCTCTTCACAGTGATATTTCACCATCGAATTTTGCCACCCCCTTCATTTAAACTTTCAAACTGGAGCGGCGTCGCGATCTCTCAACTACTGATCGGTTTTACTGCCCACATGCCCTTACATATATATGCTGCCCACATGCCTCCCCCAACACTCCAAACCATAGCGCCACGTAACTAGCTCCCCAAAACCAATTGAAGCGCTACCTCCCCAACTACGTCGACTATCTCCCCGAGCTTCTCTGCCTCCAGTTGTGATATCACTGTTCACTGCATAAGACACTCTTGTCGTAAGAGTGTCTTGTGCAGTGTCACCATCGTGATACAACACGGTGACGCTGCTGCCGCCGGCCTGTCCTTTATCGCTGATGATATATCCCCCATCTCTCCCCTCTCTTCCTTGATGTTTGAATATGAAATTACAAAATTGTTGGATAGCTAAGGTTTCAGCCATGTAAATCTTGATGCTTATACATGAGAAAATTAATTGTTGATGCCTTAATTAGTTCTTGTAATGATTAATGGATGGCTAGAGTTTCATCCATTGTTGAAATTCATATTTTATTGCAAGGTGAAGACCTGGCTGCTAATAGACTAGACGTATACGACCACGGTTTACGATTGGATGCCTACGACCACGGCTTACGACCATGGCATACGACCACGGTTTACGATCATAGCTTGCAACCACGGCATATGACCATAGCTTACGACCACGGCTTACGCCCGCGCGCCTATGATTATGGCATACCAAAACAACAAAACAACAACATCTACAACCTAAACAGTGAGCCACCAAAGACATGGCATCAATCATAAATATGCTTGCTTTGGTTCATCTGCATTCTCTTATTGTGCTATTTTATAGTGCAATTAGAGAATGTTGATGAACTGAAGAAGGTTTATTTATGATATCGTAAGAACACAATCATAGACGGTTCTTAACTAGAATCGTTTATGATAATAGACTATCACAGATGGTTTATAGTAAAAACTATCTATGATAACCGTTATCACAGACGATTCAAAAATCGTCTGTAATGCTTTTAGAGTATTACCAATCTATAAGCATAGATAATTCAAGAAAACCGTTTGTGGTGATGTTTTTAAACCATCTGTGATGAGCTTTTCTGTAGTAGTGGTATATGTTACTTATTGTTTACTTACTTCAAAAGGGATTCATTTCATTTAGAAGTTTATGTCTCCTTTTTCTTTTCATAATATGAAAGTTGTTGTAACAAGTAAAAACATCGATTCATTTTTAGTATAATTTATGGATATGTTACATACACTTTTAAAAAAAACACTCATGGTACATACATTTTTATTTACAATTATTTTGTAACCTTTTCCTCCCTCAACATTATCTCATTTCCCACTATTCTCACTTGTAGGATGATTAGTGGGTGGTAGAAAAAATGTATGTAAAGTGCATAAACTACATACATATGTACCATACTCTCATTTTTTAATGCTACAACAAAAATATGAAAACAAGAAATCTATCATTAACTGTAGAATCACGAACATGTATTAGCATAGCTGGGAAAATAAAGTTTGCCGATGTTCAAATACTCACTCCCATTTTTTAAGTTTGCAAGAAACCTACATTCTTATTCACAACATAAAACGCTGCAAAAAAAAAAAAAAGACTGTACACAAGAAGGTGGAAGACCGCCCGGAACTTTGTGGTCATGGGTTTTTGCCGAGCCAACACCATAAAAGAGCAACATACGTGCATAATCCGAGATCAGCTGAGTTCATATTGGCAATATACACGCAACAAACCGAGAACAATCAGATCTAGTTCATATTCGCAACATTTTTTTGTGCGTTTTTGCCATCTGCATGCTGCCAGAAATAAGTCTGTATATAGAAAGTTGGATTCAGGTTCACAACATTATTCTTGTGTACAGGATGGTTGAAATGTGTTAACCAGAATGCCAGTCTCTGGTCATTCCAATTATTATTTATTAGGCTTCCCTGTAATATAATAATGTGGGAGATTCATGCAATGATAGGTGGCATCTTTCAGAGATCGATGTCTTTGCTTGATGGGAATAAGATCTTGTCCTATGGGATTATTTTCCTAACGGGACATTAAAGGCTTCAAACTTTCTTGGAGAGGGGGGGGGGGGGGGGGGGGGGGGGGGGGGTCGACAGATATGAACAAAAACAGTGCCTTGAATTGAATAGTGTTATATTCGGGTCTATACATCAATGAGTATGTATTACGAAAGTTCGTAACCATTATGCTTTGACATGTCCAATAGATATATGCTCTTGAACCCTACATAATATGCTTAATTTGATCTATCTTTCAGTTAGTAGTCCATGAAATGGTGCAAGAAAATCTCTGTTTTGTGCATGACAGGACTCGACTGAACTTTACATTGTACCAACACACGTACGTACTTGTTTGTCTCGGTTATCTGTCTGTCCACTGTAGCTTGTGGCCTTGTGGCTTGTTGGCGGCTAGCTAGCTAGGGTTCACCCAAATCACGGAACAAGAACAAAAACGTTCAGAAGAAAGCAGCGCTTTAACTTATCCACTTCCGTGCAACTTCAAATCGCAGTTCTCTTTTCTTCTGAAAAGGCTCTTTCTTTCTGGCTTCTGCACGTCCTTGACTGATGGAATCACGACGCTCATGCCAATCGTCCCCCCCCCCCCCCCCCCCCCCCGGTTCTTGAGAAATGGAGTAAAGTTCACGCGATTAACCTTGAACCTTCGTACATGTTCTGAGAGTTGTGATCTTGTGGCGCAACTACGATCTGCATATTACCTAAGGGTGTGTTTGGTTTGCTGAATATGGACGGCCGGATCCCAGCTCCACCGTATATTGCGAAAAATTCAGGTGTTTGGTTGGACGAATTTACTGTGGAAGCCTGGATCCGCTCGTCCCCGCATACGGTCTCATCCGGGACCGGGAGTGAAGGCCATTTCGACCGAATCTGCCCGTCCAGGACCGAGGGAGTCGAGCAAGACCTTCATACAGCCTCATATACAGCCTACCAATCACATACTCATTCAGCCTGTATCCACAGATACATCAAACCAAACACTCTTCTTTTTCAAAATACGGCCCTCCTCATCCAGCTTTCCCTCATCCAGGATATACGATCCCACTACCCAAAAGCAACCAAACACACCCTAACACGATCACCAGGGGGTGATCGTTCAATATCCAACTCGGATATTATGCATTGTAGTCCACATGTGACATGTCTAGCGCGCACGATAGTGGTTTTAAGAGATGGTGGTTAGAGTTTTAATAGGTGTGTCTCAGAATACCTACTTTTGCCTCACGTCTCTCATAATATATAGCCTCTAATTGGATCCTTATTTCGTATCCAACTCAGAGGCCCTTTGATCGGATCCTTATCTAATACGAGTAGAGATCGTATCTCACTTGGAGTCTATCATCCAGACACTTATCGTTCCAACCCGTTAAGTATGTGATCATATAAGTTCATGTATATTCGGCCATGGCCCAAAAACACATTTCCTATCCATAAGTCGGTAGCAGTCTCTAGCAGGACATAGCGATTCCCAAATATGCATAAAGATCGTATCGAAACAACCTATATAGTGTTTTTACACCGGTCCCTTTTCCTCATGGTACCAAATTGAACTCAAGGCAAGAAACGTATAAGCATCTGATAGCTCGATCCTTCACTCGAATCTATAATAGATTGCTCAGTTTGTGATTGACTTCTCAACCACATTCAACGTGGCATGCACTTTTTTAATCTAACCACATAGAGGAGCCTAGAGATATCTCTCCTGTTATATAGGAGGGGTAAATTATATTTTGATTGCTCACATTCCTCCGCATGTTTCGTAGTAAACTCGAAAGTTATCTTTATGACTATCTAGTTATAGAGTAGTGTTTAACAACCTATAAGTAAACTATTACACATATAGAAAACTATAATGTTCTCAGGTCTAAGGATTCTACACATAATGTATAAGACCAATTAACGATATTTAAGAATATAATAATCCTCCAGTGTCTTATGGTAGGTTATCCAGTACCATATTCTCTAACATGTATCTATATTATTGATTTGTTATCCCCATACCCATGGTCCATGAAATACGATCATTAATCAATATATGTGCTAATCTATAAATCATAATTGTCTCACAAAATGATATAAGATCAATGATAATTTAAAATAACATCAAAACATGAATAAAGAGTTCCACGAATAAGTCACATACTTGTTGATCAATACAAAAGACATTTATTCAAGAGACAAAATAACATATTGTTCAAAATATCATAAACATAGAAGTGATGCAATCATCTCCATGATTGCCTCTAGGGCATATAACTAACACTTAGATGTTATTAATCATCAGGAGGAGTCTTTTTCAATCAGAAGGAATACAACTCTATTCTTTTTGGCTTTTCAGTGGCTTTTAGCTTCTCTCAGTAATCACTTAAAGCCATGAGCTGTAGCCCAAAAGAACATGCCAATCTCTATCCACCAGGAGATAAACAACCCAATTAATCATCAGTAGGAATCTAATCAGCTTATAGACAACAAAACAGGAAATCCAATGCATGATTAACCCACATGGGCCATTGTTGCCAATCTTCACCCACCCCGGCTTAAAACAAATGGACCACAATCTATGTTATACATTGATACATCTTCTTATACGTAGCAGCCTAAGATCAGATCAGAGTTGCAAGCTATGACATGAGCATGCACAGTACCAAGAATGAAGTAGATGAATCTCGTAGAAAGAATAAAAAAATAACATCGAAACAATCATGACGTAATAAAGATTTGGTAAAGCCGACCGTAAATTCCTTAAGCACAACCTCAAAAGAGTATAAGGGATTATCGCTCTCTCACAACTCTCTCAAACCTTTTAGGACCCTTGGATCCTTACCCTATACAAAAATCTAATGCTAAAACCATGCCTAGAACCATTTGTGATACATAATTATCACAAATAGTTCAGATTAAAAATCATCTGTGACGAAGTGGAGAAGCATATGCAGCACAGTGACAGATTTTGGCGGCGTCGTGGAAGAAAGGATCAGACTCGAACTCGATGGTGAGAAGGGAAGAAAGTTGCAGTCAACCTATGAAGGCTTTTTCTATGGGAGAGGACCGGACCTCACCCTGAGGCCGGCCTCCAGCCAAACCAACCGGCCCGTTCCTTGTGCCGCCAGCCGAAACCCGCGGAATTATTTGCCACCGCGCGCCGTGCCGAACTGCCGCTCGGCTGCCGGCCTGCCCGGGCGCACGAGCAGCGACCCAACGCCGACGCGGGTGGGTTGGCTTCAACCGGAGGGCCGCCAGCTCTAGCCTCCCTCTTGGGTGGGCAAGGAAGGGGGCAGCGCGCGGCGCTGGCGCTGAGCAGTCTTGCCGATACGTACAGGAGCATGCATGTGCGTCGTGCTCCCTTGCGGGTGTCAGGTGTGTAACACACCGTGTGTTGTGTTTGTTTCGTGGTGCTGGTGTGGGCGTGGACGTGGACGGGCCTAGATTCCAAGTGCATGCGTATGTCTGTTCCATGCTTAATTTCACGAATCTACATGCATGGGGAAACAACCAAAGGTTGCTGCGTGTATTGGGACGAGTGGATTTCGTTACTGTGTGAGTTCATTAGGCTCAGACGCAGCAAGAATTTGTGGGAGAGACAGACCGAGTGGGTCCTCGTCGAAAATGAACAGTCCGCAGTAGAGTTAACCCGGCAGACTATGCCCCGTTCTTTTTTTTTTCTTTCAATTTTGGCCTCAGCAAAGCAAACGAGACAGTTTCTATATGACTTCTTATTTTAACAGCTTTCTGGATTTAATAGTGTGTACCATCTGTATCGACGTCTTCGCTGTCCATCGTCATCTCGAAAAGCGAGCAAACAAAAATCATTAATCATAGCCAAAAGACATTAGCTAGCCATAGCACAAAATAACATGACGTATATATACTCAAGATTTGAAATAGTCAACCCAATAGCGTATTCTCATCAGTTTGGACTTAATTTAGCCATAGTCACTCCGCTGCCTTTAGTTGCCTCAACACCTAACTCCATCGTCAACCTCCTCATCGATCGCCCCCAGCACCCACAGGCAAACCCGCGGCCGGCGGCACCTTAGTTGCCTTGTGTCCCTATTGTCTCAGCCAATTCTATCTAATGTTGGTGGGCTTGGTGAATCCTCAAACCTAACCTTGACATACTCGATCGTCGCTTGTCACTGATCTGCCGTCGTATGAGACGGGGTCATCGAAAGAGACGTGTTCACCGGATAACTAGATAACTAAAAAGCGGGCTGATCAGGGGTGGAACCACACCCGGACAGGGTAGACTTTAGCCCGGGGTGAAAAAAATATCTAGTATATAACTCGGATAAATCCATCCAACCTGAGTAATATTTTTATGGTCCAGCCCAGATAGCTTAGAGTGAGCCTAAGACGTAACCAAATCCTGATTCCGCCACTGGGGCTGATAGCAAACACCTTCTATGAAATGCTTGCTCAAGTGATCCTGAATATTGCTCTCCCCAGAGTAGTAGCCCATTTTAAAATATTAACAAAATACATTCAGAAACATCTACAGAAAATAAGGAAACCACCTGCACCGGTGGCATGTGCAGACACTGGACGGTCGCCGGGGAGAGAAGATTGGCGGGGGAAGCGACCAGTTAGTTTTTCTGATGCTAGGCAAGAAAGGAAAGAAATGGAAATGTATTGGCGAGCTAAGGTGCCATCAAAACTCAATCTTTTGCCTGTAGACCAGCCCTTAATTCTGTACCTACAGGCGTGTGATGCATCAACCACTGTCCACGGGCGAATGGAGAGTTTGTGGAACAGCTGAAGACACACTGGATTCATGCCGTTCTACATTATTGCACCATATGTCAAAATGTGTCTCGGCTTTGATGGATGAAAAAATCATGAAATTGATTGCATTATCACCAGAGACCCCAAACATCGAGAACATATCCTGTATTCCTGTTCCTTCATGCTACCCATGCTCGTTCTCCTTGGAAAATGGTCTAAACGGTCATAGAAAATTGAAAAAATTACACCGTAACTCTCATGAGGTTCTACCATATTACTCTCGGAACTTACATTCTATGTTTGCATAGCGCGGCCAGATAGGGTGAGATCGGTGATCCAGATTGGAGAAAGATGGCCCTGTTCTTCGCAGACCTCGAGATCCGCCTCCCGTGTACAGGAAGTGATTTGCAAGATTTGGTTTTTGATGGTCGCCATGTCGTGTTCGTATACCATATCACCTTGTTAGGTATGTGTGTACAACAAATTGGTCAGAGAAATTGGTAGGATTGAGGTCGTTTCTTGAAGAATTAGGATTGGTGCTTGTCCATTTAGGGTTTTTATTTTCGGGGATTTGGAATGGTGATTCTGGAAATAAGTTGAAATGTAGATAAGTTTCTCTCTCTTTTTTCTTTTGCCCAATTGTAGGGCCAAATGGCGAACAATTTACATTGGAAATGCACCTTGGGGATTACATTTGCGGCACAGATTTGAAGATGTATAAGTGGGAATAGGGGATTTCTTCCATATATGCCCTGACAGGCAATCATCTTACACACATGACCTCAGAGAAAATTATGCTCCATTGAAACAGATTCAGAACATTGGAAACAGACTCAGAACTTTTTCCCCACTGCTCAGTGGCACCATTGGAAACAGATCCAGAACAAGCTGCAGAACTTGCTCCTTTGATAGTGACAAACTGACAGTGTCAATAGAAGAATTGGTTGGGCATATCTACAGTCTATAAAACAAGCATTGCAGAACTTCTTACCCTAGTACATACACAATGGACAGTATGACTATGTCTATATTTAACAAAATAGTGATTAGTCTGAAGTTGTGGAGGTTATCAGAAAAGCAATGCCCTCAAACTCAAAGTAGTGTTACTTGAGGAAGTGATGTAATTTTTCCGATGATCAACAGCCATACAATATCAGTATCTGATAAGCAACAGGGTAATACCTAATTCCGGCAATAACGATAATCACAGCAGCGACACGCGTAGCTACAATAACCTTCATCTCCTGGACTTGTCTGTTGAAAGACTAAGCAGCGGTCCTCTGGCCGATGATGTGCATCATGAGCATCGGCAAAGGGGAGGTTCGATTAGAGTTAGGGGATACATACACAGACAAAAAGACGCCAATCCTCTTTTACTCTTAAGATTGACTCCTCATGTGAGAACCTAATTAAGCCATGTCACCTTCAAAATTATTGTAGGACTGATATGCTAACAGAGAGTGGTAAATGGTGCCTTGTTGTGAACTAGCACAACAAAAGGGTAATCATCCGTCAAAGAGGTCGGACGGCGACAACTTGAAGTAGAACGATGCTAGACGAAGGAAAGCACCGATTGACGGAGAAATAGATCTAGAATAGCTGATCAAGGGAATGATTATAGCTGGACTTTAGAGACTAGAGATTTGTTTATTCATCTTTGCTTCCTTCATAATGGATGCATGCTATCCCCTTTATAGGTACGACCCAATTTGACTCTTAAGAAATAATCTATAAGAAAACTTATTTCTAACAATTCAATCTAATAATAACTTACGTAACTAATAGATAATATCAAACACCTAATAGATAGATTCCTAAATAACAAACCCTGCCTAATACACGTAGTGCTATAGCACCCGCGCGCTATAGTACCCGTGGTGAACAGTAATCGTGCTATAGTATGCTGCTACAGTACTTCTGAATATTAGAGCATAACATTACACAACTCGTGGTGAGGCAGCTCGTCCTCGAGCTAGGTGATGGCCACGGTTGAAGACCTTCTACTCTTCTCTATTAGCCTTCAACTTCCCCAAGAGAGGTGGTGTGGTATTGGAAGACATGGTGAGTGGCTCTGATAACAATTGTTGCCATGGGCATGGGCCTTGGGCCCAACCGATTTATTATTAGAAAGTAGATATTAGTTTCTATTTAAGTTAGAGATTAGTTTTCATTTGTTAGAGATATGATTAGGGATATGATATTAGTTTCTGTATGTGATAAAGATATGATTGAGATTATATTCTATCTGTTAGGGAGAGCCCATTTATATAAAGGGGCTACCGCATGCTATTGGTGGCAAGTAAGAAAAAACAAAGTAATTCTCATCTGTAGGCTCTCCCTCTTCCTCTACACTGACGCTGCCCAGCCATTTTCTCGGCGGTGTTTACCCCCTATGAACTAAGGTTCATAACAATTTGATATCAAAGTCAACACCATAGCTTTTGCTACCGAGTTAATAGGTGAAAAGATCATTGCTAGCTATAACGAAATCATTGCTGGACTCAAGTACATAGAGAGCACGGTACCGAAGATGTTGGCAGCAAAGGAGAAGGTACAAGTAGCTGGCTCAGTGTCGACATCGTGCGAGCAATTGTGTCCCGCTGCCCCCAATCACCCAAGTCGCCACCACGGGTAACTCCCTTGACTGTGATGATGGTGCCACCACAGCGACCCGCTCCACCTCCGCCATCGTCGCTAACGTCAGGTCGTGCTGCTAGATAAGTTGGAGGACGAGCTCTCCCACAGCCCCAGCCGCGCACTCACGAGCCCCTGCACTGCAGCCCAGCGGCCAGATCCGGCCACGCGCAGACACGCCGACGCCCAGCCCCGTCACCGCTACTGGCGTCACGGCATCATCCTAGCCGCGGCCCTCATCGCCTTTGCCTTGTCATCGTCAAGGCCGTCGATGACCTCTTCGGCTCCTGCCTCCACCGTGACGGCCTTTTCCTCACCAGTCTCGAGTCTGAGTAGGCCATTAGCCTCCTCCACCCGGGTTCATGCAGATCCTCCTCCGCCGCCTCAACCATCCACTCACCCGCCTCTGTGTATCCGTCTCCAGCTTAGGGCTGGTCTTCTCCGAGCCCCACTCCAAGCGTTGGGAAGTTTCTCAGCTGTCCGCCGCTGCGCGTGTCGCCTCCCAACTCAGCCGCTAGATCCGACCATGCGAGGACGCACCAGCACCTAGCCTCGTTGGTGTCGCAGTGCTGTCCCTAGGCACGTCCCTCGTTGCCTTCCCCGCCGCCGAGCGTACGGTAGCCCAAGCCACCCTTGTCGCGCCCGTCCGTGCCACCGCCGGGGTCTCTGCGCTCCATGTCCGCCTCGCCGTCAAGTGTGTGGTAGACCAGGTCATCCTCGCCGTGCCCATCCGCACCGCTGCTGAGGTCTGCATTGGATCTGGTGTTGCCACCTCGCCTCGAGTTCTTCCCCAATGCTAGGCTCTTCACCGACGTTGCATCCCGCTGGACCTCAACGCTGGATCGACCCGCCGCCTCAACCCGCCTCAAGCGTCGGCGAGTAGATTTGGCAACCACCGCTCTGGATGATCTCCACTAACTGTTGACCACCAGGAGTCTGAGCCGGAATCGTCGCCACCGGGAAGTCGGAGCCGACGCCGCCGGGGAGCCTACCCCATCACCGCCTCTGCTTCCATCAGTATGATAACGTGCTTCACACGTCTTGCCTGTCTTCAATAAGAAATAGAGGAGCCGTTAAAAAAGGAAAAAGGAAAAAATCTTCTTTTGTAGGCACTGTTTAGCCAAAAGCGCTACACGTCGTTGATGTAGAACTGCAACCATGGCCACCATCTAGTAGCTCGTGGACGAGCTGCATGTCTGAGAGGGGTGTAATGTCATGGGCGTGGGCCTTGGGCGCAGCCAGTTCATTATTAGGAAGTAGATATTAGTTTCTATTTGAGTTAGATATTAGTTTCTATTTGCTAGAGATATAATTAAAAATATGATATTAGTTTCTATTTGTTAGAGATATGATTAAGATTAGATTCTATTTGTTATGGGGAACCTATCTATATAAGGGGCTGCCGCGTCTTATTGGAATCAAACAAGAAATAACAAAGTCATTCTCATCTATAGTCTTTCCCTCTTCCTCTACGCCGATGCTAATGACTTTGTAATTTCTTGCTTGATTATAATAACATGCGGTAGCCCCTTATATAGATGAGCTACCCCCTAACAAATAGAATATAATTTCAATCATATCTCTAACAAATATAGAAGCTAAAATCATATTCCTAATCATATCTCTCGCAAATGAAAACTAATCTCTAACTTCCTAATAATGAACTGGTTGGGTCCTGGGCCCACGCCCATGACATTACACCTCTCCCAGACATGCAGCTCGTCCTCGAGCAACTAGCCATGGTTGCAGTCCCAGAAAATCCTTGTTGATGAGTTCCGAGGTTTAGAGAAGGTGACGTTGGGGTTGGAGGTGAGGCTGTGAGGTCGTGGTCCAAGTACTTGGAGACGAGAGCGGATCAGAAGGCCTCGTCGATGCTGAAGATGTGGTTGTAGGTGGCGTCGCCATTGAGGCTGGACATGACAGCCACCTTCTGGTAGTCGTTGACGCGCTTCTTGAAGAAGTTGGACTTGCCCTGCAGGGAAATGAGCTCCCTCCAATCGAAGGTTTTTTTTTGGAAAACTAATACAAAAGGATTAGATCTAATTCAAAGTCTCAGGTGAGGCTTTCGTCTTGGGCAGCGAAGACTCGGAGGCGACAAGAGGGCAATGGCCAGCGGGCGGTGGTCGGGACCGGCAACCAGCTAACCATGGCAACGCAGAGGGTAGACGGGCGCTGATGAACAAGAGGCTACCGGCGGCGGCGGGTGACGGCCTGGTCGGGCGACTAGTGGCCAACCGGCATCTCGATGTTGATGGTGTTGGTGACGATCTCACGAACACGGGCCTCATCGAGTTTGCTGTGGAGGAGGAACTGCATGAGCTTGGGGCAGTAGATGACAGCGGCGTGGAAGCCGCAAATGGCCTGCTCGGACTCAAGGTCAGCGAGCAAAAGGTCACGCAGTGGATGAGGACTGCGACTAGGGACGGTGCTGCGACGCCGGCGACAGCGACTAGGCTAGGCACCGGCATATCCACGCGTGGCTGGATTTGGTGGTCGGGCTCCAGCATGGGGGCTTGCAAGTGCGCGGTTGGGGCTGCGAGAGAGCTCGTCCTCCATCTTATCCGGTAGCATGACGTCGGCGTTGGTGACGATGGCAGAGGTGGAGTGGATCACCGTGGTGGCACCGTCACCACAGTTAGAGTTCCCCATAGTGGCGAATTGGGTGGTTGGAGCGGCGGGACGCGATTGCTCGCACAATGTCGACTCCGACCCAGCTGTTGTGCCTTCTCCTTTACTGCCAACATCTTCAGCACCGTGCTCTCTAAGTACTTGAGTCCAGCGATGATTTCGTCACAGCTAGCAATGATCTTTTCACTTGTTAACTCGACAGCAGAAACCATGGTGTTGGCTTTGATACCAAATTATTATGAACCTTAGTTCATAGGGTGTAAACACCACTGTTATGGTCTAATATTCAGGAAGCAATGCAGCAGCACACTATAGCGTGGTTACTGTTCACCACGGCACTATAGCATGTGGTTACTGTTCACCACGGGCACTGTAGCGCACAGGTGCTATAGCACCGCAAGTATTATGTAGGGTTTGTTATTTAGGAATCTATCTATTAGGTATTTAGTATCATCTATTAGTTAGGCAAGTTATTATTAAAGTAGATTGTTAGAGATGAGTTTTTTTTATAGATTATTTTTTAGGAGTCAAGTCGAGTCATCCCTATAAAAGGGATAGCATGTATCCATTATGAAGGAAGCAAAGATGAATAAACAAGTCCCTAGTCTCTAAAGTCCAGCTATGGTCGTTCCCTTGACTGGCTATTCTAGATCTATTCCTCTCTCAATTGGTGCCCTCCTTGGTCTAGCACCGTTCTACTTCAAGTCGTCACCGTCCAACCTCTTTCTGACGGATGATTACCCTTTTGTTGTGCTAGTTCACAACAAGCCTTCAAATTTTCACTCAAGTATTTTTCTAATCTTTACTCCAATAGCAATGATAAACTATGAAGACAAGAAGCCAAAAATCCAAAAATCCTCGGAGCTATTGAAAATTTTAGTTTGTGAATAGTGATTTTACCACATTTCAAATCCAAAAAAATCATGTAACTTTTGATCCGTCGATCCAAAAGACTTAAAACTTGAACCATAACTAGTTCAAAACGTTAGGAATCTATCCCAATCAAAAAAATTGAAAGAAATTGAGAGATTTAGGATATTTTGGTTTGTCAAGCCCTGCTGCACCAAAACGTGCCCAAAACCTAAAATTTAGCTAACATTCAAACCAAAGCTCTAAATCACTTGAAATTTGGTACAAATCTTATATAGGATGTTAAAAACCTATTCCAATCAACAATTAAGTAAATTATTGCCAAAATTCTGACTTTTTTGTTTGAAGCCATATTGCACAAAAAATGGGTCAAATACCTAGTGAATACGACTTGCTCGTGGGTAGATGATGGCCAAGATGGCTTTAGATGTATTTGTACATATCACAACAAGTTCGAACATCAAAGAAATCAAGCCAAAAACCCTTAGGTCAAGAAATCACTTGAATAATCAAAAACGTGTAGAAACCGAGCTTCTTGATGAACTTGCTACCAAAGTGCCGAGATGGGCGAAGTTTGATTTTCTCAGATTATCTCCATCTCAAACTCTAACCCTAAAACAAGAGAGCACACAAGAGAAGTAGGTTGGATGGTTAACACAAGTCTCCATCTCAATCCTTTTATATAGGTGGGCTAACCAGCCACACCTAGCCCTTAGTGGATGTTATCCACTTAGCATATGGGGGACACTTGATAACCCCACACACGGGTTTTACTCGTACATGCTCACCTTATGCACACTTTTCAATGCGCATAAATCCGGATCCGCTATGTCCTTAGCCTTGATCCATCTCAATCAAACCAACTTCTCCTTGATCTAACAGCTCTCCCAAGCACTGTTCAAGCATTGCGGTTTTGATCCAAGATAGTTTCTGGTATTTTGGCCAAACTACCAAAATATCCTTTCTTGATCAAGTCTTCATCTTCCATTGGAAGCAATTGCTATACTTCCAAGTCTCTCTCGCTCTGGTTCCACCAGACCACGTCTTACTTGGACCGACCAAGCCACATAGTGCAACCCCACTGTTCGAACTTGCCTTCAATATTTCTTGTCTTTTTCATACCTTGTTTGAGCTCACTGTCTCACCCAACATCCTCGATCGTTCTGGACCTCAGCTCCTCTATAAGCGTAGCCCCGAGCTTCGCCGTTGACCACGATTTACTCCAAACGACCCTGCGCATCCAAGATAAAGAAATCACTTCTGGGCATAAGTTCTTCACAACTTGACCTATTTTAGTAATAACATAGCTTATACAACCTATAACCAGTGACCTAGGTCACCAAATCATCCTGTCTCAAATTTCCCAAAATCATCCATTTCTGTAGGTTGTCGAGAAAATCTTTAAATATGGAAATTCCAAACATCCATTCTCCAAAATGATAATGTTTCATCACAACAAAACCATGAACCTTCTCTTAATGAACCCATTGGCTATTTTACAAAATGCAATTTAGAGATGGTTTTGGACAATAGAAAGGGGGGACAATAGAAAGGGGAATATGCAAATAGAGCTCAAAATGGTCATAAGAGGAATGCAAAGACTGAAAATGACCATATGAAACAAAAATGGACTGAAGCTACTGAAATCGGCAAGTTCTTCACAAAAGGCTTGAAATCCACCAGTTGAGACGGGAAATCTCACTCAAGATCCATATGAAAGAACAATTGTTCGACTTGACCTTGGTCATGGAGAGAAGAGATCAAATGATGAAGAGAATCACAGCAACACAATAAAGCTCCAATTTAGTGAGTTTTTGCACAAAAACTCCAAATCGTGCTCTATATATGCATTTTTACCAATCTTTCTCTCACTTTTATAATGGAGTTATCAAGATGCATGTGGCCGCATTTTATTAATTTTTAGCATTAGGAGCCATGAAAATTATCCAAAGTGACTCTACAAATATTACACCAAGTCAAATTATATGAAAGAGCTATCTAGATCATAGTAAATCATATATAACAAAGCTAAAACTAAATAAGCAATAATCTAAAATTTAAATGGATTTTTAGCATGTCAAGTTACTCAAGATCACAGTTTAGCGAAAGATATCAAAAAATAATCCAAGCCATGTCAATAAATTAAATGAAACCAATAACCTACAATTGAGTCGAATTAGAGTGCTATAAGTTCAATGCTGAATCATTTTATTCAAACACTTAGAATTAAGCATATTTAGCACTTGCTGAAATTCATTTTTGGTTTTAGCAAAGTAAGTCCTGGAGTAGAAGCCATCTACAACTGCCTCTTAAGTTTCAACTATTTTTTATAATTTTTGTTTTCTTAGCCATGTGCTAGATCTCAAGCCGTGCTAGACCATCCCAAGCAATAAGCTTAAAAGAGTGACATAGGTTATCCAAAACTCTCTCTGAGTTCATGACTAGTGCAATGGCAAGCAGTCTCATGAGACATAATTGATGAGATCAGTTTTTTTTTTGTATAAAAGAGATCATTTTGTATTTTCTTGACTTAGCTCAAGAACAAGGAGCTAATATTAACTCATGTTTCCATAAAGAACAGTAGTAGGGGAAGAACACTAGAGCACAGTGCCAATGTGACTGAGGTGTTAGGGGTGTGAGTGATGCGCTCAGGGGGTTACATGGTGCACCAGTCGCTGAACGCCGAGGCGGCCGCTGTGCTCAAGCTATCGCTCGGCCTGGCCAGCTCGGCGCTGCCATGTGCAGGTGACGCCACTGCACGTCACATTCACGCTGATAAGCAGCTCGTCATCATCCCTTGCCTATATTTGCCTTCTTCACCTCCTCCCCAGCCGCAATCGCAGCCGCGCCATCCTCCTGCTCCTACAGGCTCCTCAGGCGTGCCTGCGTCAAGTCCCACCCGGGCACCACAACCTACTCTCATGATGGATCAGGACGCCCAGCCTGTAGATAAACCAAAATCTGGACACACACAGAGACAATTTCAGAGTATCGACAAGAAACACACACAGTTGTTTTCTTCATAACTCTGTTCTGATTTCTGAATTCTGGGAGAGCTACAGTGCCGTCCGAAAACAACGCTTTCAGTGATACAAACTGACTCAGTCCAGTCTGACCGCAGGTCATTTGGCGGTCTGACCGCACCTCAGTTTCCAGAGCAGACAGCCAGCAGTATTTTCAGACTAAATCACAAGAACTTCATACTACAAGAAAATATGAGGTTTCTCTCTGAATGATTCAGTCCAGAACTGTAAGAAAACCTCTCAAATAACATGTAGAACCTAGGGGACCCAGAGAAAACAATCTAAGAGCAAAAATTCCATATTATGACAAAAATCTGAACCTTTTGCAAGGGCTGAGCCAAAATCCAAATTACTCAAGATTCCCATGTCCTTTGCACATGAGATTTTGCAAACAAGTTAGCAATATCCTCAGGACTAGCAAGGGAGAATCTTAGGCCAACTTATGAAGGGAAACAAAAACTACCTCAAACCCTAGGAAGGTAAAACAAGAACAGAGAAGCTGAAAATGAAGAATCTTTGATTCATTTGATTTGCTCTCGGGAAAAATCGATCAAATGATCTTGAGGCATCATCCCAACATAGAGCAACCCATTTTGGGCCTTCCCAGCAAGAAACAAATCAAATCTCAAAAAGTCAAAAATCTCACATAGAAGGCATCGAAGGAAAATAAGCCATCTTAGATTGATATTTAGGAAGAGAGATACATGATTACATAGGAGAAACAACTCACACCCTCTCTACTTCCCATACATGCTTGGATTGAGAGCACAAGCTACATGCTTCCCTCAAGAACAACCAAGAACTCACGTACACAGGAACACACAAGAGGGACAGAGCTCTGCCTCTCTCAACAACTCCTCACCAACTAAAGCCTAAAGCCAAAACAACCCTCTAAAGCCCATTTTGACTAAAGCACAAACCCTAAAGTTTAGAAACCCTTGGAATGCATGCAGCCACAAGGAGGCACCTCCTCCTTATATAGCCTTTGGCTAACGGGTCTCCAACCTGCTATGCCCGCTAAATCCAACGGAACCCGTTCCCGCTTGTGCAGCCTCGCGAAATTACCAATTCGCCCCTCCTGCACCTTCCGGGAAGCTTCCGCGTCTCTTGTCGTCCAAGCCTCGCAACCACCTCGAGTCTCCGCCGTCTTCGACACATCCTGACCGTTCTGACCTCAGCGCCACCTGCGCCTAGTCTGGCCACCTCGTGTCTCGCCACGACTCCGCCTTGACGTCCTGCAGCCATCACAAACAAGAAACACATCAAATAGCACCGCTCGACACATATAAGCATAAATACATTAATGAAACCACATTAAGCATGAGATAGCCCAAACCTGACAAGCCAACATAATATGCATCCTAACCACTTTGACCAAGTCTGACCGAGCCTGATTGCACCACGCATCGTCAAGATCCGAACTATCCAAATCAAACTCGACTTTCCTAAACCGATGTCAATTACTCATCACACACATAGAATGACCTCCACATGGTCTCTCAATCTCCCCCTTGATGAGTATATTGACAAACCCAGAAAAAGCGCAAAGTTGAGTTTGAAAAGCAAGAAAGAAGTCAAACATGGTCCAAAGGAAAGAGCAAATGAGCCTCATGACCATA
Source organism: Dendrocalamus latiflorus (assembly GCA_017311315.1). Lineage (NCBI taxonomy): Eukaryota > Viridiplantae > Streptophyta > Magnoliopsida > Poales > Poaceae > Dendrocalamus > Dendrocalamus latiflorus. The sequence goes on along the minus strand of CM029643.1, from coordinate 26,788,497 downwards.
TCGACAAAAGAACACTAGAGCTACAAAAGAAAGAGCAAATTGTTCTCCAAAGCTCAAGAAGGTTCCCAAATGGCTTTTCTCTGCTATTCTCCCCCTTTTGGCAATAAACACATTAAGGATGCAAAAGAGAGAATAAGGTCACAAGAATGGAGGAGATGGCTGAAGTTTGTTTATTTTAAGCGTTTAGAGCCATGAAGATTATCCAAAATGACCATATGAGAATTACATCAAGCCATAACACATAAACATGCTATCTAGATCATGACAAGATATATATAAGGCAGCTAAACCAATGAAGTCACAATCTGAAATTTTAGTGCAAATTCTTAGCATGTCAAGTCATTCATGATCATAGTCTAGCTAGAGGTATCCAAGGATGATGCAAACCATGTCAATAAACTAAGCGGAACCAAGAAGCTAGTATTGAATCAACTTAGAGTGCTACAAGTTCTAGAATGAGACATTTGTTCAAGTACTTGTAAATTTTAGCAAATTGAGCATAAGTGACATAATTTTACTTAAGAAATCACATGATCATGTCCAATCAGATTTTTGTGTAGTCATGTCCTAGATCTCAAGCCTTATGCGACCACTCCAAGCAAGAAGCTTAAGAAGATGGTCTAGGTCATCCAAAACCCCCCTGAGTTCATGCCTTGTGCAATGGCAAGTCGTCTCATGAGAAAGAATTGGTGAAATTAGTTTTTTCGCACAAAAGAGATCTTTTTGCATTCTCATGAACATAAGACTTGTACTAACTCATGTGTCATCAAGAAACTAGAATAGCGCAATCTAAAGCTCAACAAAGATTCAAGACTCAACTCAGCCTATTTGACATACATGAATCATAAGAGGATAACTAAAGGTAGACTAGTCACAATAGCTAACATGACATGAATTAATTCAAGTTGAGCAATTTAATTAACTCATCATGGCAAAAGCTAGTCTACACATATGAAGTCATGATAAATCTAGCAAATAAGCACAAGTCATGGCAAGGTGTAATGCATTGTAAACATGTCATGAAAGGATAATAATCAAGGCTCCATGCGGTTATATTACAATGCAGAATGCTGAAATGCAAGAAAGTCCAGCTCCCCCTCAATATGTGATGCATCTTTTAGTTCAAGTTGAGTTATGTCAAAATTAAGATCTAGAAGCTCCCAAAATGAACTCCCCCTGAACCAAAGCAATAAAATCGAGAAGCTGGCAAAGAAAATCCGAAAGGGCAGTCCTTAAAGCATAGATAAGATGTAGAGGATACTATAGCTTAGACTGACTCTCATCTATCCCATATGACTCCAGGACTATCAGCTGATCATCTAACTCACTAAGGAGCAAACACATCAAATAGCACCGCTCGACACATATAAGCATAAATACATTAATGAAACCACATTAAGCATGAGATAGCCCAAACCTGACAAGCCAACATAATATGCATCATAACCACTTTGACCAGGTTTGACCAAGTCTGACCGAGCCCGATTGCACCACGCATCGTCAAGGTCCGAACCATCCAAATCAAACTCGACTTTCCTAAACCGATATCAATTACTCATCACACGCATGCTGCTGAAACAAACTGAAGACTGAACTGCTGTTTTTCGAGACTGCAACAGGTTGCTGAACTTCACTTAATTCACTTATTCAGACTCAACACAAACTGACCCTGACCAGAGACAAGCAAAACAAGATTAGCACTAACATTTACCCCACTAATCTTGTTTTCCTTCTTCTGTATCCACCATGCCCAACTTTCTTCTCATCTCAAGAAATTTGACTCGACCGAGGGACTTCGTCAATATGTCGGCCAACTGCTCCTCGGTTCTAACATGTTCCACCTCAACTTTCTCACTCTCCACACACTCGCAAATGAAGTGGTACCTTGTGTCGATGTGTTTATTCCTGTCGTGGTGCACAGGATTCTTACACAATGAGATGGCGGATTTGTTATCAACTAGCAGCTTGAACTTCGTTTGCTCCTGATTCAGCAAATCACTCAACAATCTTGCAAGCCAAATACCTTGACAAGCTGATGTCGTTGTTGCAATATACTTAGCTTCACATGACGACAAAGCAACCACCTTTTGCTTCTGCGAGATCCAAGCAATCAGACTTGTGCCAAGATGAAAAACAGCCCTAGTAGTACTCTTACAATCGTTGACGTCTCCAGTAAGATTGCTGTCACTGTACCCAATTAAGTCCAAACCTCCATTGCCGCTTCTTCCATAGAAACACCCCTAGCTGAGTGTTCCACTTATGTAGCAAAGAATACGCTTCATGGCAGTCATATGCTCAGTCGTTGGACTCTCCATAAACCGGCTAACAATGCCAATTGAATAGGCAATGTCCGGTCGGGTATTAACCAAGTATCTAAGGCTTCCAATGATACTTCGGTACATTGTGGCATCAACTGGAGGACTCTTACTCTCTTTACTCAATTTGAGTCTCTCCTCCATGGGAGTAGCACAAGGATTGCAGCCTTCCATTCTTGCTTCTCTGAGCAACTTTTCAGCATATGCAGACTGGCACAAAGTTATCCCATCACCAATTTGCTGCACCTATATCCCCAGATAGTAAGTGAGTAATCCAGGATCACTCATACTAAATAACTCCTGCATTTGGGTCTTGAACCTGGTGATGTCAACTTTGCTTGAGCCGGTAATGATCAAATCATCGACATATACCCCCCACAAACAGTACCGAAGAACCATTTACCTTCTTGTACACAACATGTTCCAATGGACTGCGTTCAAAGCTAAGTGACATCAAACTTGTATCCAATTTGATGTTCCATGCTCTCAGTGCCTGGCGAAGCTCATATAGCGCCTTTTTCAACCTTAGCACTTTATGCTCCTGCCCTTTGATCTCAAAACCAGGTGGCTGGGAGATAAACACTTCTTCTTCTAATTCACCATTTAGAAATGCCAATTCACATCCATATGGTGCACTTCCCATGCTTGTTGTGCTGCCAAACTCACTAGCAATCGCACGGTCTCCATTCTCGCAATCGGCGCAAAGACTTCATCAAAATTCACTCCATGACGCTGGATATAACCCTTTGCGACCAAACGAGCTTTGTGCTTGACAATTGCACATGAGGGATCCTTTTTCACTTTAAATACCCATTTCAACCCAATGGGTTTCTTGCTGCCTGCATTCTCCACAAGTTTCCAAGTCTCATTCTCTTCAATGGACTTCAACTCCTCTTGCATAGCACGCCTCCAACATTCCTCGTTTGCTGCCTCAACGTGACTAGATGGCTCTTCAGTTGCTAAGAAACAAAAGTTCAATTCTTCAAGCTGCAGCTCAATGGGATTAGTTTCATCATATACCTCTTGTAGTGATCGAAAACGACGAGGTCCTTCACTTGATGATCCACTTGGCGCTGCTGAAACATCTGGACTGCTCGGTGCTGAATTCTGCAATGTTTGTGCTGGGCTGCTGAGCTGCACTTGACTACCATCACTGATGCTGCTATTTGCCCCATTGTTTCCACCCGAAATCTGATTTTTTGCATTCTTAGAGGAATCATTCACGTCTGGGCCTGCTGCTCTTGGCTCACCACCTCAGCTGCATCTTCATCTCCCCCATAATGAATTTTAAAAGGATCTGGAAAGCAGTCCTGCAATCTGTCACCATCAGTCAGCTTTTCCCAATTCCATGATCTTTCTTCCTCAAACACAATGTCCCTACTCACATGCACTTTGTGGTTCTTGGGGTCATAAACCCGATATGCTTTGGAACCTTGCTCATAGCCAATAAACACCATTAGAGCACTCCGATCTTGCAGTTTTCTGAGATGTGGAACTGCTGTCCTCACATGAGTAATACACCCAAAAATACGCAAGTGATGAGCATTCGGTTTTCTCTTGAACAAAGCTTCATAAGGTGTCTTTCCCACAACACTCTTGGTCGAGGCTCTATTCATCAAATACACTGCAGTGGCTGCTGCTTCTCCCCAAAACCTTCCCGGCATTTCTTTGCTCTTCAGGAGGCTTCTAGTCATCGCAATGACCGTTTGATTCCGACATTTTTCTACTCCATTTTGCTGAGGTGTATAAGGCGCCGTGAGGTACCGTTTCAGGCCCAATTCATCACAAAAGTTATGGAACACTTTTGATGTGAATTCTCCTCCCCGGTCTGTCTTGAGTGCTTTCACTTTCAGCCCGGTTTCCAGCTCAGCTCTGGCCTTTACCGTTTTGAATGCAGCTAGTGCTTCATCTTTTGATCTAAGAGTACAATCCACATGAACCTAGTGCAATCATCCACAATCAAAAGAAAATACCTCTTGCCTGATGGTGTAGCCGATGTAATCGGACCACACAAGTCTCCATGAAGCAGTTCCAAAGGATGTTGTGCCCTGTACACTGCTGCAGATGGAAATGGCAACCTGTGTTGCTTCTCGGCTAGACAAGCTTCACAAAGCTGCTCAATGTGATCAATTTCTGGCAATCCTTCAACCATCTGTTGCCGTGACATATCCCTCAGCGCTCTAAAATTCAAATGACCGAATCTTGCATGCCAAAGCCACTCTTTCTCCTTGTGAACAGCAAGCAGACAGACAGGTTTTGCCGGCTGAAGCTTCAGAACATATAGCCTGATGTTAGTCCTTTTAACCTTTGCTAAGAGATGATCTTCTTGATCAAAAATCCTCAAGATCCCATATTCAATCACAGTTCTGCAGCCATTCTCATCAAGCTGTCCCAAACTCACAATATTGCTCTTCAATTGAGGAATATAGTATACTCTTGTCAGGGCTTTGTGCTCATCACTTTGTCGCTTGAACAAAACCGTTCCTTGGCCACAAATCTCAGCAACCGACCCATCTCCAAACCTCACAGAGCCTTTTACCGATGTTTCCATCTCTGAAAACACCTCTCGGCATCCAGACATGTGGTTGCTAGCCCCTGAATCAAAATACCAAGTGAAGTTTTGGGTAACTCCTCCATCTCCATGGCTAAAATCATCCTTCTATTCATTGAGAAGCACGGTTGCAGCAGAGACGTTAGTCGGTAGCACAACCGAACTGTGTTGAATCATCAACAGAGCCGGCTTGTCGTCATTCTTCTCTACAAGGTTTGCCTTGGCTTATTTCTTCTTGGATCAGCAATCAGACGAGTAATGACCATAGTTCTAACAATTGTAACATCTCACCTTGCTTTTGTCAAATGTGAACTCTTTGTCGCCGTCACGCTCACCGTCCGCGGCCGCGGCCACCTCATCTGAACCCGCTGCCAGAAGCTTCTCCTCCCTTCTTCTCCTCCTTGGCTCTCCACTGAGCCCGAGTGAGTAGGACATGCTCACCTTCTTCATCGTCGATGCCCAACAGACACTCCTCGTGCGCCTTCAGCCGTCCAACAAGTTCCTCAATGGTCATTTGTTTGACGTCTGCAAATTGTTCAATAGAGCTGACAATCTGCAGAAACTTGTTGGGGAGAGATCGGAACATCCTCTTGAAAACATACGAGTCTTCTATGTTCTTGCCAAGCTCACGAATCTTGTTCACAACAGTGCCCACCTTGAATGCATAATCTTCAACCGTATCTGTGTTCTTCATTTTTAGGGCATCAAATTCCTCCTTGAGAGTCTGCACTCTCGCTTCCTGGACGCGTTCGGCTCCAAGGAACATCGTCTTCAGGGCCGTCCAGACCTCCATTGCACTCTTCTTCTTCGCGACGAGGAAGAGAACATCTTCAGGTATTGCACTAAGAATTGCGGCCCTCGCGACCTTGTTCTGCTTTGCGTCCACCGGCTGCTTCGGATCAGTGGGATCTACCACGTCCCACAGATCATACGCCTCCATCACAACCTGCATCTTGATGGACCAAGCAGAGAAATTTGATCGCGTCAACACTGGATACGGCAGTCCGGCCGAAGTGTCCTTCCTAGAGCTTCCCATGGCTTCCACTGGCATATACTTGGGCATCCGCCGGTGTTTTCTTCACTAGCCCGTGGCTTTGATACCAAGTGATGGATCAGGACGCCCAGCCTGTAGATAAACCAAAATCTGGACACACACAGAGACAATTTCGGAGTATTGGCAAGAAATGCACACAGTGGTTTTCTTCAGAACTCTGTTCTGATTTCTGAATTCTGGGAGAGCTACAGTGCTGTCCGAAAACAACGCTTTCAGCGATACAAACTGACTCGGTTCAAGCGTTAACAGGAAGCTCGAAAAACCAGCAACTACGACCAACTAAACTGGATCATGATCCACATTAACCGGACATGATCTGACACTACTAACATAACTCAATTAAACTGAAAAACAGACTCCTGCACTAAACAGCAAACATGCTGCCGAACCCAGTACTGCTGCCGAAACAAACTGAGGACTGAACTGCTGTTTTTCCCGATTGCAACAGGATGCTGAACTTCACTTAGTTCACTTATTCAGACTCAACACAAACTGACCCTGACCAAAGACAAGCAAAACAAGATTAGCACTAACATCTCATGCAGCCTCCCACTCACTGCAGTGCTAGGCGCTGGAGCACTACTTCAACGTCATGCTCAACTGGCTCCTTGCGACCAATGTGGTAGTGGGCGGGCCATTGTTGTCGTCCTCGTCATCTTCCGCGAGCTCCGCCTCGTCGGTGTCCTTCTCGGCGTTGCTCATCCAGCCCAACCCAACACTGTCCAATGCACTTGTGGCCGCGCTCAAGCGCGCGTAGGCTAACCAGCGGCGCAGCTGTGTTGAGTTGCAGAGCCAGCAGCCGTCGCTTCCCACACAGTAGCCTCTTCTTGCGCTCAAGGTGGAGCTAGATGAGCTCATCATTTCCAACCTCGATGTTCTAAGTGTGAGCTGGGTGATGCGGGAGGCTGACTTCTCGAGCGCCGCCGTGAAGAGCAGCCTCCAGGAGGAGAGCGCGATGCTGCTGGGCCTCAGCCACAACGGCTCCTCCCCACCCTACTCTCCTGCCACGGTAGTCCTGCCTTAGTTCTTCCTTGAGCCGTCGTGCCAATTGTGCCGGACTGGGCCGTGCCACCCGACGGGTGGTTTTCCAGGCCCGGCACGGCCTGGCTCTCCGTTCGTGTCGGGCCAGCCAGGCCTTGAGCTAGCACGAAATAGCCTGGTCCAACTCGTATCTCTAGAAAGGGGGTGGTGGGTGGCGGTGGGGGAGAAGATGGGTTAGGGATGGAATGGTGGGGGTGGGTGGGGGCAGACAACGGTGAACAGAAAGCCGAGAGAGGAGGGTGCGCTGTAGCATTGCGAGCTGTGCCGCCACGGTGATTGAGGAGGCTGAGATGACAGCGAGGAGCGAAGGGCAAGCGATCTGGAGTGGTAGAGGAGGGAGAGTGGAGGGGAGGAGAGTAGCGGTGGAAACGGATCGGATACGATCGAATAGTCTCAAAAACGAATACGAATCCATATATTTAAAACGAATATGAATATGAATTCGAATATTCTCAAATACGGATACGAATATTCTCGAATACGAATATGGATATTTTCGAATACAGATTTTCTCGGATACGAATATTGGATAAAACGGATTCCTAGCGGTTTTGCCGATTTTTCACCAGTTTTTGACCGGTTACCAGTTTTAAACCGCCTAAATTCAAATTTTGAATCACAAAATTCATATAAATTTTTTATGGGTTCTAGAAACGGATCGAATAATCTCAAATACGAATACGGATACGAATATTCTCGAAACGAATACGAATACAAATATTCTCAAATACGGATATGAATATTCTCGAATATGAATATTTTTTAATATGAATTTTACTTACTATATTTGTGTTTTATCGGATATAAATATCGGATAAAACGAATTATCTGTTACCGTTTTTCACCCCCGAGGGTAACTCGGTCCACCAGGGCTTGGCCCACGAACAGATCGGTCCAGAACTCCGCATAGCCGCGCCGCGCCCACACCAAAGTGCCCCCCAAATCCCAATAGGCGGAACCAGACCGAAGGTCCGCATCGCCTGTGCTACCTGGCACCGACCCGAACCCCAACGCGACGAACCCGACGCCCCCTCCCTCCCTCGCCGCCGCAACCGCCACCGCCGCTCGCTCGGTCCGTCGCCGGAGGGCGAAGGGGAGGAGGAGGAGGGCAAGATGAAGACGACCAAGGGAGGGAAGGTCATGAATCCCACCGACTCCTACCGCAAGGAGCAACGCAAAAAGGAGCTCAAGCGGGTGAGTCTCCAACCCTAGGGTTCCTGCTCCACGCGACGCCCGGGGGGGGGGGGGGGGTAGCGAAACAGACCTCGTCGGTTGGATGCGGGGTTCCGCTAGCTTCGTAGAATGCGTAATTCTATTATTCGTTAGGTTTGTTGCTGCTTTTAGGCGGATTAGGGCTATCTTAGGTGGAATTTGGGCGATATCTTCGCAGCTTGACTCGTATGATCGGTTTAGCGCCAAATTTGGATGCTTTTGCTCACGGCAGCCTATTGAGATGCTATCACCTAATAAATTGGTCGGTGGTTTCGGTTCAATTGGATGATTCAATGTGGGAAATTTTGCATGCAACAAGTGTATTTGGATGAGCATTACAAGATACTGTAGTTGAGAGCCTTGAATGCAGCAGATAAACCAAACAATTACTTAGACTTGTATTGATGTGCACACCAACCGAATAGTCATAGCCGGTGAGCACTGCTAGTAATTTGATTCGTTTGTCAGTCTTGAATGGAATTTGTAGGTTCTACCGTGCGATTTCGACTCGCCAGGTTGTCTGTTATTTTAGGTGGATTTGGAAAATCTCAGGTGAAATTGTGGTGGTAGATTGATTTACTCGGTCAGTTCGATGTGAAATTTTGCTATTTGATGCATATGAAGGTTAATACAAATGTTATCACCTAGTAGATTGGTTGGTGGTCTTGGTTACACCGAAAATTTTGCAGAGTACCCAAGCTTTATCCGATGAATATTATTGGGCGCGGCACTTGAGTAGCAGTCTAGTTTGTTAAGAGTGACCAAGCTAGTTGCTTTAATTGTTCTTTGCTGTTGGACTCTTGCACTTAGAGATTTTATCATTTTTAGTACGTGTCATTTTGATCTGGAAATGTGTCCCTCGTCACAAAATCCTGTTATACATATACCCATTGTAAGGCGATCATAGTGATCAGTAGAGCCTCAAATATTACTAGCTGTATGGCTTCTTATCAGTTTTGCTGATTTTGTTTTAGTCTTGTTAACTTATGTTTTGTATTAGATTGCTGATAAAGATGTGGTAGTCTGTAGGCTGGTGATTTATTTTATCTTTTAATAATTAGTTTTATTCATCTTCATTTTTCTAAGGGAGATTGGAGGATTTGCCCCATGCATAAACATGGAATTTGATGATTTGCCCCATTTGTCTCGTTGACATGTGGGCCTTGGCCCCACATGTCAATGAGACATCATGGGGCAAATCATCAAATGCAAATGAAAGGTGTGGCAAAAGATCAAATATCTCGTTTTCTAAAGCTTTTGTCGCTGTTTTGACTTTTCAGAACAAAAAAGAAAGGAAGAAGGTACGTGAGGTTGGTATTCTGAAAAAGGACCCAGAGGCTATACGGGAGCAGATTGAGAAATTGGAAAAGATGAGTAAGTATAATGCGTAATAATTTATGTCAATGCAGACCTGGATTTAGATCAATGTATTAGAAACTAGTCATTCTTAAAAAGAATTCTTGAATGTTTTGTTCTATAAACTTCTGTTTATGTAGAACTGAAATGATCATATTGCTACTCTGTAGTGATAGTAATATTCATACATGGTTCAGCCATGTTTATTGTTTCATCATGATTTGTCATTGATGGTCTACTTTGTTTTTCTGTAACTTAGTGTGCACTCTTTTGATAAGGTTAAAGTGATTTCTAGTCTTGCAATTAGCCAGTTATCACTCCATTGTGGTGTTTCTAGTATGCCTCTGTTGTTGAACCTGTTCTATGTCTCTGGCATCTTAAAGCATCATGTGATAATACCATGTAGTTACCCCAAATATGTCTATTGTAACCTGATGAATCATATTCTTGATTTTGCAATATTTTATCTCTATTTGCTGGATGGCATTTCACTTATTTTCTAGTTTGCACTGACCTTTATTTTTAGGTGGCCTGATAGCCTCAACTGTTATGTGTCTTATGACCAATCCTCATTTTAGCACAGTAAATGTCAATAGTTCATTTTTCAGCGCTCTGCTCAATGTTCGGTGTATTATATATATGTCATTTATATGGCTAGCATAACTTGGTGACATTATCAGAGAAGCATTTTCGTTTTTGAATTATACATTGACACTACAATTTGAAATTAGAGTGCTAGTGCCTCTTTTACTTGCACTGTAGGCATAATTGCAAGATGGTTGCCTGTTTTGATTTATTTGCTTGCTTGGTGGAACTGTGTGGATGTGTAGCATTAATGACTGCTTTTGGCTAATTTGATACTTCTGAATGATGAAATTACTTTTTGGTTGGCGCAGAGGCCGATGGTGCTCTGGATAAGGCTAGGAAACATAAGAAAAGGCAGCTCGAGGATACTTTAAATCTTGTTGTGAAGAAAAGAAAGGTATTTTGATTTTGCAGATATGTTGAACCTTTTATTTTGGAGTCCAGTCTGTTTTTGACCACTATCTAATGCCATTTGCAATAATTATTTAGTCCATCCAACATATAAGGTTTTGACTGTTTCTTAATCGGAGACATTTCTAGGCAGTTCCTTAGCTTGTGCTATTTACTGTTGGATATTATTTTTTCCTCTCATGACATTCTTGTACTATAAAATTTTCTGTTAAGTTTACCAGGATTTAGGAACATTGTATTTGAAAGGATTTTGGGTAAATGTTTCATGCTGTTAGTGAATACTGTTTTGTTTCACAGGAAAGTTTCGATTCCACAACATTGGCGGAGTTAGGATTAGAAAGGCATCATACTTATGGAATTATTTGTATTAACTCTGTGTACGAGTGATTTTTATCAACTGTTAATTTCAAGGCTTACTCATCACTGTTTCACTGCAAGTCTATTTGGATCTTTGATTTGAACTTCTAATTTCTAAAGAACTTCTGCATGGTCTATGTTACCATTTTTTGGACATAGTAGCTCATTAATTTCTCATTATTTGTGCCAGGAATATGAAGAAAAATTGAAAGAAAAGGGTGAGCAACCAATTATGTTCAGGTGAGATTTATTGATTTGTTAGGTGTTCATTTTATTAAATTTCTTATGTAGTTATTCTTGTTGTTCAATATGTATTTCTTTCTCCCCCAGCCATCTTGGACCACCAAAGAGGTGGCCTGCAGCAGATGAAGATGACAGAGCTAAAAATCCTAAGCCTGAGGTATGGTATTTAGTTATTTACAGTTCTTCACAAAGCTGTCCATCTATTGTTACAGCATATTGAGCATAGATATTAACCAGGTTTGCATTGCAGGATTCTGTTTACTATCATCCAACCTTGAATCCATCTGGGGCACCACCACCTGGCAAACCTCCCATGTACAAATCATCTATAGGTTAATATCTTCTCAGTTCTGTATAACTTGTAAAAACCATCTATTTTTTCTTTCCAAATTTCACATCCCTTTGCAATTCTCAGTTTTTTGTTTATTGGATCACATGCAGGACCAAGGATCACACTGCCTTCCTCATCCGGTGCTGGGGCCTCATCTTCCATGCCAGAATCTGAAGAAGCAGGTCCTTCCACCCTGCCACCCCCTCCACCACCCCCACCATTGCCAGCCTCTTCAGAACCTATCGATCCATCTACTACTTCTTTACCTTTACCCCTGCTACCGCCCCCACCCCCACCCCCACCTAAGCCTGCTAGCAATGCAGCAGCACCAGGCTTACCTCCGCCACCCCCACCTCCCAGAGAACCTGTGTTAGGTCATACATTACTTCCACCACCTCCACCACCACAGCAGCCTTTGCAACCACCAGGTCCACCACCCCTATCTGGTACGAAGGACCTTACTAATAAACAAGCTGTTGGAGAGGGTGCAGGCTTGACAGATTCTGCACAGGTGCTACTTGAGTTTTCTTCACATATTCCAGAAAATTTTTGAATATTTTATTGTTTATGTATGCTCTGGAAATCCTTGTTGTTAATGTATCAATTATCAAATTGCTGCTCCTCATGTTTGGTTTTAATGTTGGATATTGGTTCACCTTGCGACTTTCAGAATGAACTTTGTTTTTGCAGGCCCCAGTTGTGCTACCTCCACCACCTCCTCCCCCTGGGTTGGCGCAAATATCAAATGAAATGCAGGCTGCTGACAATAATGCCAAGGATGCTCCTGGATTGAAAGAAGATGCTAAAGTTTCAACGGTTTTACCACCGCCTCCACCACAACCATCACAGTTTCCACCTTTACCTCCAAGACCTCCAATGATGCCTCCAACACAACCTGATATGCTAACTTCAGGAGTTGCCAGATTTCCTCCACCTCCACCACCACCAGATTCAAGGCCACCATTTATGGCTCCTGGAGTTAGTGCCAGGCCCCCTCCACCTCCTCCAGGATTACCTCCAGCTCAAATGCTAATGGCACCCTTTGGTGTACCTCCTGGTCCACCACCAATGCTTAGGCCTCCATTTTTGCCAGGACCACCTATTCAAGCAGATGATTTTGCTGCCTTTGCTCCAAGGCCACAGTTACCTCAGCAGCCATCATATGTCAAGTCAGCTGCTCCAACAGTTGTTAAGAGACCATTAGCACAACATACTCCTGAGCTAACAGCTATGGTATGTGTTCTTTACTCTGGTTGTTAACTGCACTAACATCATCACTTGATTATTACCTGAAAAATTATTAAGCACAGTGAGAAGGTATTAAAAGTGTAAGACACTGCTTGATCCTTATACCAAGTAATTATAAACTAATTCTTGGCTATGTCTTTCTAAGGAAGAAGGGATAGAGTTGCAACAGTGACCCTATGCAGCAAATAATATATTTTGCCTTATCAATTTTGATAACTGGTATACTCCATTTATAAAGGGATGTGGAGCAGCTTTCCAAGAAAGCAACAATTGTTCCAGTCTTAATAACAGAATTAGTTCTAGACTATCGATTTATTATCAAGCACCTATTGTCCACATAATATGTTGCTGAGATGTTCTTTTAGACATACTAGTTTTCTTATGCCACCAGTGCACCGCCACCGCCACCAACTTTGCCTGTTATAGATTACAGTATCCATATCCCACAGCAGAGCGCTCGGAAAAGTAAATGTTGTTAGTCGCTGGACTCTTGCTCTTGGTGATAGCAAGATCCTAACTCTCATGGAGAGGATGACACTAGGAGATGGGGCAATTTTCTTCTTGTTTATTGCTCACACAATGCCATACCAACCTGAGGGGTTGGAGATACATATTTATAGGCTGAGAACCAGCCAAGCATATGCTAAGATGCTATCCTAGATGCTGTCCTAAAGCGGTCAATATGCTGTCCTAAAGCAAAAGCAGATGCTGTCCTAAAAGCAGATGCTGTCCTAAAAGTAGATGCTGTCCTAAAAGCAGATGCTGTCCTAAAGCAAAAACAGATGCTGTCCTAAAAGCAGATGCTGTCCTAAAGCAAAAGCAGATGCTGTCCTAAAGCAGTCAAAAAACAAAAAAACTACCACAGCCCCACAAAGACCACAGTACAGGGACTTATTCATCATTCTCCCCTTAAGTCTTGTGCGTTGTCTTGTGGGAGGATCGAACCATCCTGATCTTGGAGCAGAGCTCAAGGAACTTGATCCTTCCAAGAGGCTTGGTGAGCAGATCCGCAAGCTGATCCGTGGTGTTGATGTAGCTTGCCTTGATGCTTCCTTCATCCAAGCAGCCTCGGATGAAATGGTACTTCACCCGGATGTGCTTGCTCCGTTCATGAAAAACGGGGTTCTTTGCCAGGGCTAGAGCGGACTTGCTGTCCACCCTGAGCTCCACTGCTTCAGTGTCCCTGTCGAGGAGATCACCAAGCAGTCGAGCGAGCCAGAGCGCCTGAGTCGAAGCGGTGGAAGCCGCTATGTACTCGGCCTCACAGCTAGACAGGGCCACCACCTGCTGCTTGACTGACTGCCAGCTAACGAGGCACTTGCCGAGGAAGAAGAGAATCCCGCTTGTGCTCTTGCTGGTGTCAATGTCGCCTGCGTGGTCGCTGTCGCTGTACCCGATGAAGTGTGCCGCGCCGGGACACCTCGGGTAGTGCAAGCCGTAGTCGGAGGTGCCCGCAACATAGCGGAGGATCCTCTTTACGGCCTGCTGATGCTCCGTCGTCGGTCGCTGCATGAACCGACTGACGTAGCCGACGGCGAACGCCAAATCCGGACGCGTGTGGACGAGGTAGCGAAGGCTGCCCACGATGCGCCGGTACTGCGTCGCGTCCACCTCCTCCGCCGTGCTGTCGCGGCTCAGCTTCAGCCTTTCCTCCATAGGAGTGTGGGCTGGGTTGCAGTCGGTGAGCCCGCCCAGCTCGACGGTGCGCTTGGCGTAGGCGGTCTGACGAAGGGAGATACCGGAGCTGTCCTGGTGGACCTCGATCCCCAGGTAGAAGGAGAGGAGCCCCAAGTCGCTCATCTGGAAGGCGGTCTTCATCTCCGCCTTGAACGCCTCGACCTCGGCCTCCTTGGAGCCGGTGATCACCAGGTCGTCGACGTAGACGCCTACCAGCAGAGCATTGCCGCCTTTGCCCCGCCGGTAGACCGCAGCCTCGTGTGCGCTTTGCTGGAACCCCATTTGCTTGAGGGTGGAGTCCAGCTTAGCGTTCCAGGCTCGTGGTGCCTGCCGCAAGCCGTAGAGGGCCTTGCGCAGGCGGAGAACCTTGCCCTCCTTGCCGGGGATGACGAATCCCGGCGGCTGACGGACGTAGACCTCCTCCTTTAAATCGCCGTTGAGGAAGGCGGACTTGACGTCCATGTGATGGACGCGCCAATCCTCCTGGGCTGCAAGTGCGAGGAGAAGACGAACGGACTCCATGCGCGCGACGGGTGCGAAGGCGTCATCGAAGTCGACCCCCTCCTGCTGCACGAAGCCTCATGCTACCAAGCGAGCCTTGTGCTTGACGATGGCGCCGGCTTCATCCCGCTTCAGCTTGAACACCCACTTAAGGGTGATCGCGTGGTGACCGGCAGGAAGATCCGCCAGCTCCCACGTCCGGTTCCGCTCGACGGCGTCCATCTCCTGCTTCATCGCGACACGCCACGCCGCGTCTCCCTCCGCCTCAGCGAAGGAGCGAGGCTCGCCGTCGTCGCACGCCAAGTGCAGCTCCGCCTCGAAGTCGCGCTGCGCCAGTCCAGGGACGGGCAACTCGCCGAGGATGTTGTCCATGGTACGATAGCGCAGAGGTTCGTCGTCGTGGTAGACGTCGACGCGGTCCTCGTCGTGAGATAGCGGAGTAGCGAACTCCATGCGCTGCTCGTCGTGGACCGAAGCTGTTGGGGCCGATCCCGGTGGTGTGGCCGCCGGTGCAGGAGAGTGGTGAGCCGGTGGTGAAGAGTGGGGCGTAGCCGGTGCCGAAGGTGGTGGAGCACTCGCCGGAGCTGGTGGCGAGCAAGGTGTCGAGGTGGACGAGCTCGGTGAAGACGAGCTGCTAGCTCCCCCGGCTCTCTCGAAGTGGACGTAGTCGATAACAAAGTCCCTGAGAGTCGAAGTCGAACCGTTGTCCACCGCCTTGTCCCACGTCCAGCCTCGCCCTTCGTCGAACACAACGTCACGCGAGATGCGGACTCGCTGTGTGTCAGGGTCGAGGATGCGGTAGGCCTTCGAGCCCTCCGCGTAGCCGATGAACACTCCCGGAGTGCTCCTGTCGTCGAGCTTACCGATGTGGCCAAGCTCCTTGGCGAACGCGAGGGAGCCGAAGACCCGCAAGTGGGAGACCGCCGGCTTGCGCCCATGCCAAGCCTCGTACGGCGTCCTGCCGTCGAGCGCCTTGGTAGGCGAGCGGTTGAGGATGTAGACGGCCGTCACCACCGCCTCTCCCCAGAAGACAGCCGGCATCCCCCTCTGCTTGAGGAGGGCCCGAGCCATCCCCACAACCGTCTGGTTGCGCCGCTCGACGACGCCGTTCTGCTGCGGGCTGTACGGCGCGGAGTAGTGGCGCTGAATGCCCTCATCAGCGCAGTACGACGCGAATTCAGCCGCCGTGAATTCGCCGCCGTTGTCTGTGCGCAGCACGCGCAGCTTGCGGCCGCACTCCGCCTCCGCAACAGCCTGCGTGCGCCTGATGGCGTCCGCAGCCTCTCCCTTGCTGCCGAGGACCATCACCCACATGTAGCGGGAGAGGTCGTCGACGAGCAGCAGGAAGTAGCGTCGTCCTCCTGGTGTGGCCGGTGTCACCGGGCCACACAAGTCCCCGTGCACGAGCTCGAGCCTCTCCTTGGCTCGGAAACTCGCCTGCTGGGGAAAGGGGAGTCGCCTCTGCTTCGTCAACACGCAGACGTCGCAGAGCTGCTCCACATGGTCAAGGCACGGCAGGCCTCGCACCATTTCCGTGGCACTGAGCCGCTTCAGGGCCTCGAAGTGAAGGTGCCCAAAGCGCTCGTGCCACTGCCACGCCTCGTCGTCCCGACGAGCTGCGAGACAGATGGGTTGTGCCACCTGCACGTGAAGAGTGTAGAGTCGATTTGCGCCTCTGGTTACCTTGGCAAGGAGGCGGCGTCGAAGATCCCAAATTCGCAGCACCCCGTGCTCGATCTCGACGCGCGAGCCGTTCTCATCCAGCTGTCCCAAGCTGATGATGGAGTTCCGCAGATCGGGGATGTAGTAGACGCCGGTGAGCAGCCGGTGCTCGCCAGTCTTGGCGACGAAGACGACAGAGCCGACGCCCTTGATCTCCACGGCGGAGGCATCGCCGAACTTGACGGTGCCTCGAACGCCTGAGTCGAGCTCGGAGAAGAACTCCCGCCGCCCGGTCATGTGGTGGGTGGCGCCGGTGTCGAGGCACCACCCGTCGGTCTTGTCATTGCCGGAACTGTCGCCGAGGAGGGCGTGTGCTTTTGGCTCGTCAAGGTGGAGGAGAGCCACTGCGGCCGGTGCCGCTGGAGGTAGTTCGATGCTCGCATGAGCAATGAACAGGACCGGCTGCTCCTCCTCCGCTTGCGCGACGTGGGCCTGGCCGCGTCGTGGCTGTCGACACTCCTTGGCCCAATGACCAAGCTTGCCGCAGTTGTGGCAAGAGTCGTCTCGTGCCGGCTTTTGCTTGCCAGCATCGCCGCCCTGGGCGCCTTTGCGCGGCTTGCCGCGCTTGCCACTCTTGCGGCCGCCTGTCGTGGAAGAAGGCTCCCCCTTCTTCTTGTCACCTTGGCCGGCATCCCACTGCTCCCGAGTGAGGAGGAGCTTCCCGCCAATGGTGACGGGTCCCGAGGGGCGCTGTGGCTCATCGATGTCGACGACCTTGAGGCGACCCAACGCCTCCTCGATGGTCATCGTGGAGAGGTCCAGCAGAGACCCGATCGAGCGAGCCATCTGCTTGTACTTCTCGGGGACGCAGCGGAAGAGCTTCTCCACAGCTCTCTCCTCGCCGTAGGTGTCGTCACCGAACTGCACCAACTTCTGCAACAGAGTGTTGAGACGGAGAGCAAAGTCATCAACGTCCTCACCTGGCTTGAAGGCCAGGTGCTCCCACTCCGTGCGTAGTGCCTGCAATGTAGACTTGCGGGCGCGGTCGCTGCCGATGCGTGCTGCAGCGATGGCGTCCCAAGCCTCTTTGGCAGTCCGCTTGTTGGTAAGCGAGAACTGCATCTCGGGCGGGACTGCGGCGATGAGAGCATCCAGCGCCCGTCGATCCTGGTCGTAGTCGACGTCGCCGTACCGGACTGCATCCCACATATGCCGCACCTGGAGCTTCACCCTCATCACCGCAGCCCACTCGACGTAGTTGGTCTTGGTGAGGGTAGGCCACCCGCCGCCGGGGCCGACGTCCCTGACGACAGCCTGGTACTCGTGGTGACCACGGTACCGTACCGGGGAGAGAGAGCCACGTTGCCTGTGAGGGCCGCGCTCTCCGTCGACCCGTACGCCGCCGCCGTGCGTGCCTCCTCCAGGAGCGCCGCCGGCGCGTCCGCGCCTGTCTGGGCTGCCGCCGCGCTCGTGGGCGTGCGCGGCTACCCATTGCGCCGCTCGCCCTTGCGCTGCCTCCCTCTCCAGCAGCTGAGGGTCCGCGTCGGCGCCGCCATCAACAGAGCCGGAGCTGCTGTTGCTGCCGCGCAGAGCCTTGACCTCTGCTGCTGCCGCACGCGCTGCATCTGCCGCCGCTGCTGCTTCCACCTCCGCCCTGGCTGCTGCCAGCTCCGCCGCTGCCAGCCTTGACGCCCTTTCCGCCGCCGCAGCGGTCTCTGCCGCCGCTCGCTCGCGCTGCTCTGCCGCGACGAGCTCGGCCGTCTGCTGACGCCGCATGCTCGAGGCGATCGAGCGCTGAGACTGCCCTGCGGACATGGCGCGCTACTGGGGGGCTGTTGCGTGGAGAGAGGGCTGCTTCTGACGAGCTGCCGTCCGTCTCCGGAGAGGAGTGAGCAGGGACAGCCGGAGCTGCTGCTGCTACCGGCCGGGGCTGCTGCGAGGCCGGAGAAGGAGATGAGCAGGAGATGCTCAGGCTACAGGATACTAAGGCTCTGATACCACTTGTTAGTCGCTGGACTCTTGCTCTTGGTGATAGCAAGATCCTAACTCTCATGGAGAGGATGACACTAGGAGATGGGGCAATTTTCTTCTTGTTTATTGCTCACACAATGCCATACCAACCTGAGGGGTTGGAGATACATATTTATAGGCTGAGAACCAGCCAAGCATATGCTAAGATGCTATCCTAGATGCTGTCCTAAAGCAGTCAATATGCTGTCCTAAAGCAAAAGCAGATGCTGTCCTAAAAGCAGATGTTGTCCTAAAAGTAGATGCTGTCCTAAAAGCAGATGCTGTCCTAAAGCAAAAGCAGATGCTGTCCTAAAAGCAGATGCTGTCCTAAAGCAAAAGCAGATGCTGTCCTAAAGCAGTCAAAAAACAAAAAAACTACCACAGCCCCACAAAGACCACAGTACAGGGACTTATTCATCAAATGTTGGTTGGCCATTTCAAATGATAATCATGCTGTCCTAACATTTAGCAATAAAATACACTTTCCTTTTATGTTGTCTTGCATAAAACAAAATGCTGCTCGGATTTCAACAGTTGAGTTAGTTTAACTTGTCTAAAATTTTGTTCTTGCAGAGTTTTGTAATAACTACTTGTTACATTTACATTGTTAGCCTTGTGTGGCCATTATGCCGAAAATTCAAATGAATTTTTGTTACAGATTCCTGCATCAGTTCGAGTTAAGAGAGAATCTGCTCTCCCCAAACCAAAACCAAAGGTGCAGCAGTCATCAACGCCATCATCTTCAGCTCTGAAGCCTTCAGTGACCCCCATAAAATCTGAGGCCCAGCTTTCGTCCTCAGCATCCAAGCCACAAAGCATTGATGATTCCTACATGGCATTCTTGGAAGATATGAAGCAACTAGGTGCTCTTGATGAGTAGCTCGACTAGATGTCTCATGGCACTTACCAGATGCAGCCATGAACATTGAGCCCTTCCTTTGCATTGTGGCTCATGAATAGTTCTCCCTGCTAAGATCTCAGAAACCATTTCCTTTTTCCCCATGAGCGACCAATATATCAGATCTATTTTAGTGAGAAATGGGGAAACAATCATAATCAATCTTTTCATTCTAGATTGTTGTTCAGCACAATTGTATCAAAGTCAAATCATTAGAGCTTTTAACGCTTGATTTGTCGCCCGACAATAGAGCAAGAATATCTCCCCAGTTGTATGTTCAACGATTGCCCTGGCCAGATAGATATTCAGATACCACCAGTCGTGGGGAACACTACTGGTAGCTTTACTTGGTACTTTGTGGACTCTGCATCGAAATGAATGACAAAAACAGCTAAGCTTGTGCAAGCAGAGCTTTGTTCGATTATACTTGTGGAAAACGAGCCACAGCTGTTCTACTTGTGAGCTTGTACATTCGTGCGTGCCTGTACGAATCTTCTTCCATCTGTGGCTTTGAAGGTGCAAGCATGTAAAATGAAATGAAATGGATACAAGTTTGAAATTGAATGTATCAATGTTTATGGGGATTAACAGTGCCTCTGCTTAGAAACCGTGTCAAATGCTCCTACATGTCTGGGGCTGACACCATGATGATTCATGCGTCGTACGCTGAAGACCGATAGCTGCCATGTGCGTAGCTGTCCATATTTCTGGGTTTCACGTCTTGCAAAGGAATCCTTGAAGTACGACGAAGCTGGGATTCTGCTGTTTGTTTTGCCATCATTCTGCGTAAAGAATGAATCCTCGTCTAGTAGTCTTTGAAATGTTTAGTATTTCGCCGTAAGAATGAATCATTGAATCATCACCCTGTGTATATAGCTCACTTAATGCCAGTTTACCATCTGCAGTTGCAGTATTTAAAGATGCCCAACGAAAAAAAAATTGCCATGTCAGACTTTCTGCAAGTTCTTTTCATGGACTTGCAGGATGTAGAATTATATTCCCTGAATATTTCTCCCTATTGCTAATTCTATTATAATGACAGTAAGGGTTCAGAAAACCAGCTTGTTTTCCTCGGTTTTCGGTCAAAACGGGGACTCTTTTACCCTAGCCGGCTGGTTTGGCCCAGGTTGAAGCCCTTCACTAAATCAACTTTTATACAAAATTGCTTCTGATTTCTTCTACCTAGTATATATCCCAATGTTGAAATTGGATTAAAAAAAGAGTAAAAAACCAGGATTAAAAAAAGAGTAAAAAACCAGCCAGTTTCTGCCCAAAACCAGAACCATCCCCCTCAAAAACCCTGGTGACAATCATTTTTTTTCTTCTGTAGCCAATGTGAGCTCATTCACCATTGCGATTTGCCGTGTCCAGTCCAAGATCGACATCGTATTTTGTGGCTTCTTAAGCACACAAATAACTTTCTATCAAGAAAAGGGTACAAATAATTTTGCTTAGTTGATCTATTTCATTGACAGGATCGATGTAAAATTTTATGCCTCTATAATGGAACACCACGGATTAACTTCTAAGCCCATAATGGTACCACTACTCTATATTACTCTAAAATTACTTTTAGCACTACTAGATTTCGGCGATATTTCCTCTAGTTATACACTACGAAACAGAAAACAACATGTGTTTAGCAATATGCATTAAAACAACTGTGCTATAAATGAGAGTAAACAAACCACAACTGAAATTTGGGACCTCACGCCCAATAACGCTAGGAACCCACACCCGAAAACGTTTAGGACCTTGCCCCTGAGAATACGTGGAACTATGCCCCGATCAACTCGGCTTCGGCTTCTGGCTTATTTTTCACTATTCATAAGTTTCATCTTTTTCTGAACTTTTGGCTTTTTGTTGAGCTTTTTTGCCGGGTCTTTTTTTCCCATATTTGTTTGTATTATACGTAATGGGCTAACATATTTTTTTATTTTTAATTTTTTTTAAATTTAATTATGCTAAATAAGCCTTGTCGGCTACAGTGCTTTTTTCAGCCAGCTACAGTGTTTTCAGCCATAAGCCACGAGCTTTTCAGCCGAACCGATCACCACCTATGTGTCCAAGAGCATATTTAAATTTGCAAATAGAACACTAGTGAGAAAATATGCATACCATAAAAGCTTACGAACGTTCATCATCAATTTACAAGGATTCTATTGACTAAATTTCAGATTAGCAAGCTACTTTACTATAAGTCACAGTAAGGTCAAAAGTATTGAAATAAATTATGCATCTGATAGGTTGACTTATCTAGCAAAAAAGGATAAATTGAATTGAGCATGTCCTGATTGGTTTTATTTTTATTATGTATTATTTGAGTTTGAATTATTTAAAGTTAGACGCACATTTTGTAGAACAGTTTGACCTTAGTTAGTCCGTGAGTAACAGAAATATTCCTTGGTTCCCTAACAATATGCACGGGAGCAAGAAGACACTGAACTCCTATATGGTTACTCAAATGATTCTTTTATCCAGAGACCTTGAGATGAATTCAACTTAGTCAGGTCAATGAGACATAAGGTTCTTTTTGGCTACGACTGATAGCTTTTAGCCCTAACGTGATTGTTTGTGTGAATGAACCGAATGTCAATAAATTGCTTCGAAAAATTTATCCTGATAAGCCGCTTCGAAAAAACAACAAAAAAATCGTTCTGTTTGTTTGATCGGAGAAATCATAAGCTAAAAAGAAAGAGGCGATATTCTACTCCAAAGTTGTTATTTTACACCCAGTGGCTTAAAGGCACATGGAAGTATGGAACAACAGCATGATTAGAGTTTCTATAAGCAGTTGGCATCTACAAGAATTGTTTTATGATTTTGTATAGAAACTGCGTGAATTGATTAACGTTTCTCTTTCTTTTTAGGAATTCTACGAAACCTTCCAAAAAAAGTTCGAGGAATTCATATGTGCTGCAACAGAAGATTTCGAAATTCCGACTTAAAAGTATCACTAGAAGACTGCTAGTGACCACTGACCGGTAAGGAAGAAAAAAAGTTGCGGTACCATCTTTTCTTCTGTTTTCAACTCTGATAACTATTTTATGTTCTGAACTATTTAAATACAACTTTCATTAGAGCTTGACTCAAACTTTAAGGCTTTTTTTTGTAATTTTGCATATGATTTGTAGGCTGGACTGGTCATGTACATGTTTTAATTTGATATATACTTAAACTGTGAACATAATCAATTCCCAAAAAAATTAATGTGTAAGATGTTCTCCTTTTCCCCTTTTTCAATTAACGATAAATTTTGTAAGTAATGAATAACACTACTCCTACCAACTTGAACTTTGACATTTGGATTGGAAAAGGGCCTTTATTCTTAATATCGCTATAAACATTGTGTATAGAGTATATAAATATATTGAGAAAAGTTATTCAAAAGTTAAACTCTGTTAATCCGATGACAACTTATATAAATACTTCTGTGCATGTCAAATGGGGCTCTTTTTATTATATTATTTGACAGCTTCTGTGCATGTCAAAATTTTCATATATTGCCTTGCTTAGGTAATTGTCTCTAGCTTGTGCAAAATGTTTACCTGAGACAGCAACTCTGTTTGTATCTTTATTGTTCTAGGCACATCTACAGTCAACTTTTTCGTAAATTTGCTACTAGCTAGCATCCACCTTTTCCAAGTTGCAAAATAAAGTAAAGAAGCTTAGAAGTGATATTGTGTCAATTTAGGAGGGAAAATTCTGGCTCTTCAAGAAGTTGATTTATAACAGACCTCATTTTTGGAGTGTTATATCAGACATCGTCACATTATACACTTGGTTTCTGTTCTGACAAATAACGAGATGTCACACATGTTTGACTCAAACATCAAATACATCAGACAGGTGTATGACTTCTAGGCATAATAAAAGGACTCCTTTATCCTAGCAGGGCATGCAGACAGACATGGAATGTGACCTGGTGAGATCCATGCATAACATTGGGCCTGTCCTTTTTTTTAATTTATGACTGTGGCTTATACTTTTTGGCTAAAATTTTTGAATTTTAGTCTATTTGTGACATAGATACGGAGAGATATACTCGTTTGTGATTTTAGTTGGTACAGATATTGGGCTTTTAACGTGTACTACAATTAACTTGTAGACTTTGTCTTGAGAAAATACTCTGTTTGAAAGTTAGGTACTGTATGAAAGTCAAAAGCCGCTTTTAGAAACCACAAAGAACAGACCCATTATCACTTGTTGAACTGACATCACCATCAAATATGACAGTAACCATTGAAACACTGAAACTTTAGCTTTGTGAGACCATGTGGAGGTCACTTCATAGTTGTGATGAGTAATTGATTTTTAGTTCAGAGAGTTTGTACAATTTGAGTTTGGTTTTTGAGAATTTGCACATTTTCAATTGCTTTCTGTTGTGACTGACATTGGGGCCATAGTAAGACCGGCCAAGAGTGATCTGACTAGTCTAGAGCTAGCGTGACGACGTTGCTTTTGGCGGGAGCGCTTCTTGCCTTACTGAGCTTGAGCATCTAAGAGGTGTTGATTTTGGGTTCAAAATATCTTGTTTAGTGTCAGATGATTGTGGTGATATTTATGATTATTATGGTTACAGACCAAACAGTAAACAAGAGGCTACGAGGAGACCACAAAAGGGCTGTCTGGAGTCTTACAAATCGTGGAGACAGGGATAGAAGTCTGCGCTACTAAGATTTATCTGAAAAGAGAGCTCTGCCCTTCATGGCACCCTAAGGCATATATTTATAGCTATGAAGAGGTTTGTTACATAAATGCCCTTATATGTATCTACAATTATAGGGACAATACCATCTTTTCCCTCGCTATAGTTGTCACATCCCAAAAATTTGGCTTTTTGAAAAATTTAAATTCAAATAAATTATTTTAAGGTAATTGGATTTTACTTGGCTTTTATTTGCCTTTTTGGATTTTCTGGAATTTAAAAAATATTTTTAGAGCTTAAAAAGTAATTCAAAATATGAAAATTAAATATCAACAGTAGTTGGAAATAATTTTATTTAGTCCAAAATATGTCCAGGAGCTTCTGTGAATTTTTCTGGAATTTTTGGAGGTATTTTCATATTTTTCTGAGGCCTAAATAATTTTCTAGCCTTTTCTGAAATTAGAAATCAAATTCTGAAAAATAAAAACCTCCCTTTTCCTCCGGCCGACGCGTGGACGGCCCAGGGCCGCCCACGTCGCCGCTCGGCCAATCCAGGCCGTTCCCTCCTCTCTCTCTCGCCGCCAAGCGGGCCAGGCCCGTCAGCGACCCCCGCCTTCCCCTCCTCCGCGCCCGACGCGTGGACGGCTCGGATGAGCCGCGTCCCCGCGCCCGGCATCGATCCACCGTTCCCTCCCACTTAACTCGTCCCCGCCGCCCGATCCGCCCTCGGGCCACGCGGCTGCCATCCACACCCCGCTCCCTCATCTCTCTGACCCGCGGGCCCCGCCCGTCAGTGTCACGCGCCTCCGCTCCCGCTGCCACCCCGGCCCCGCACGTCAGAGCCGTCGTCTCCCCCGCGGAGACGCCTTCCTTTCTCTCCTCCCCTTTCCTTTCTTGCGCCGGCGACCGATTCCCCCGAGGATCCCTTCCTTCCTTCCTCGGCCCCCTCCGGTTTTGGAAACCCCGAGCGCCGCCGCGACCGAATCCCTTTAATCCCGTGCTTCCCTTCCTTCTCCGCCTCCCCTCTTTCCTTTCCCTCGCCTCCCCTTCCTTTTTCCGGCCGACCACCCCGGCGAGCAATTGCCTCGCCCCTGCTCCCCCTCAGCCCCTATAAATGCCCCATCGGCTTCGCCTTCTCCCGCACCGCATCCCAGCGCACTCCACCGCAGCTCCCGAGCCCTCTAGAGCCCGATCACCGTGCCACTCCTCCCCTCGAGCTCCGCCCAACTCCGGCGAGCTTTCCTCGCCGCCTCGGTCATCCCCGAAGCCCGCCGTCGCCACTCCAAGCATCCCCGCGCCCGGGTGAACCTCCCCGACACCTCAGCAGCCCCTCCCCGCCGCCGGAGCGCCGTCGCGCCGGAGGACCCGAGCCAGCTCCGCCTCCCTCTCGTCGCCGGCCGCCTCCGTTCACCCCCGAGCCTCGCCGACCCCTCCAACCGGATCCCCTTCGCGCCAGGGTTACATTTCACGCGCCGCCCGAACCTCTCCGCCACTCCCTCGTCGCCGGCGCCGTCGCCTCCGACCATCTTCCCCGACCTCCCCTCCGGCAGGTACCTCAAAAGGTATGGTTGCCCTATATGGGTAGGCAAAGCCTCCCCCGCCCATCTGGTTAGCCGCGCTCTCTCTCAACTCCCCGGTGCGCGTTCGAGCCCTCGGCTCCGCGCGCTGGGTTGAGTTTTTCGTTTAATTTTCGCGACTGACAAGCGGGCCCCACCCGTCAGAGGCCGCCGGTCTGCGCTGCCACTGCCGCCTGGGTCCCACCCCTCTGTGCTGGACTCTGACAAGTGGGCCCGAAGACCAGTGGGTCCCACGTGTCAGAGGTTGACTCATTGGGCTCACTGTCCAGTGGGTCCCACATGTCAGTGACCGCCAGTGGTTACTGTTCAGTGGGCCCCACCTGTCAGTCTCTCAGAATTAAAATAAAAGATTAAAATTTAATTCTCCAGTGGGTCCCACCTGTCAGAAATTTCCGAATTTCTAGATTTATTCAAATCTGAGATTTTCAAATGAGCATAACTTTCTCATTTTAACTCCAAATCCAGCCATTCAAATTTCTAAATTCATCTAAAATCAAGATCTACCCAATTATGGCCTCTGTTGAATTTTTGGTTTTTATTTGAATTTTCTTTTGTATTTATTGTTTTGTTGCTTCGTCTTTCCTCGCGTAGATACCAACGTTGTCGACGATCCCTCTTCACAGCAGCAAGAAGACCCAGAAACCCTGCAAGAAGGCAAGTCTCCTTTGATCATCTTGAACCTATGATTTTGAAATGTTTTAATTATTTTAAATGTTATGCATTGCTATTTACATAAAATGATAATTCAAATCTTAAGGTAGTAGTTAATCCAACTTTGTTATGCCCTCCATTGGAATTGATTGTCATGTACCCTTGTCACCATAGAATTTCCTTTGTCTCATTAATGAGAGTATTATAATTACTTGTTGATGTTAGTATGGTAGGATAATGCTTAGTCATGCTATCTAATAACTTTGGAAAATCTTGAAAATGGGAAATTATGATTTATTAGTAAATCCTTGTGTTTGAAAGTGAAGTGGCAATTGGAGTTGTCACTGTGATTTTAAAATAAAATAAAAATGTGAAAGTTGGTTTAGATTAGGGTGGATGGTTGTTTGGGTTGGTGCAGTAAGCACGAGAACTTGTTAAGTGTATGTTCCACCCTAGTCAATTAAGGACCGACGCTTGTGTTTGTCCAAACTGAGCATTAACCGTACAACCACAAGTCTATATGGGTACGACCTAGCTAACTAACCTATAAAGGTGTAGTTTAGATATCACCAGTGGTGTATTGAGTGCCAGGGCGTACTGGTTACTCATAGTGAGGGACAGGGTTACTGTACTCATATGGCGCAAGAGGGGGCTTCAGATTGGGCGGATTTAACCCTTCTGCGGTGAAACCTCAGCGGGTGGTCTCTAGCTATACTGGAGTAGGTGAAAGGCTTTGTGATATTTTATCTGGGTCTCATGCCAAAGGAAGCATGTTGACTATTAAGATAATTTATCTCTTGTGGGTAAAGTTGTACAACCTCTGCAGAGTGTAAAACTATTCGAATAGCCGTGCCCACGGTCAAGGGCGGGCAAGGAATGCATTCACATGGTAGATTTCTGGTTTTGATTTAAAATCAAAAGTTTTGTATTCCGAGGGTGGAGGGAACTCTCGGAAGGGAATCCTGGCGGTTGGAGCCAGAGAGGGTGGATGGAACCCGCGGTTTAAAACTTGACCAATGGTAATTTGGTTAGCTAGTGTTGGCAGTTGGAACCTTCACTAGAAAGTTAATTCTGTTAAAACATTTACTTCATTAAAGTGATGCCTTCGAAAATAATTAGTAGTAATGGAGATTTTAAATATTGCTTTGTGCAAAAGAACCATATGGCCTTCCTTTGTTAAGCCTTGCATCTATGCATTTTTCCCAAGACTTGCGGAGTACTTTATGTACTCACATGCTACACTTAAAAATAAAATCTCAGAGGAAGTTGAAGCTCAAGAAGGTGACTACGACTACTGCTTCGCTTGTGGCTGTGATGGATTCTTCCCGGAGGACTAGGTCGCGCTTCCCCAGTCAATTGCCTGTGGCGAATTGATGGGTCGTCCTCGAGTTTTATTTGCTTCCGCTCTATTTCTTGTGTGCGAGGTCTTAAACCTCCTTTGTAATAATGAGACCCGGTGGTCAGTACTCTTATTTATTGTAATAAATCGTTGATGGTGATGTTTTCCATTCTGTTTGACTGTGTGCACTAGCTTTGATCTGGGACTAGTGCTGTAATACACAGAGGGTCCGGGTTTGATAATCCGGAGGCCCGACAGAGATGGTATCAGAGCCAATTTGACTGTAGGACGTGACCTAGATTAGGAATGGCAAACCATAAGGACTTATATTTATAAAAAGAGTATATTAAAAATGTGTAAGCTTCTTTGCTTCTACTCTCCTCCTACTTAGAATCTTGTTCTTGTCTCCAACTCCATTTGTTAAAACTTTTACTAATCTTTTCTTTCGCTCAACTTTGTAGATGGCTGGTTCATCCTCCGCTGCCCCGTGGGACTACTACTCACATGGAGAGGATGCTGGAGCATTCGCTAGCCTTCTCCGGCAGCTGATGCAGTGTCTGGAGTACCGTCAGCCGCCCATCTTCAGGGGTCGGAAGACGCGGATCCTGGATCGAGACTCTTGGACGATGGAGGTATTCCTGTATGCACGGGAAGAGGAATTCAAGTCCCACACCTACCCCATCAAGTACCCTCGGTCCCGCTGTTTCGACGCTGTCCAGGACGCAGCACGCCTCGCCATTGACGAGTTGTGCCACCTGCACAAAGATGCTGTACATCAGTCCCCCTTTTGCTTCTTCATCAACCCTCGCCCAGGACAGAGGTATCCAGATCCCTTTGATATTCCCGCTGACGATCCTCGACTGTCACATCAGGTGCAGCTCACCCAGGCAATGGCCGTCACTTATGCTAGAGCTCAGGAGGAGATTGGACAACTTAGGATGCTTCTCACCTCCAGCTACCAGCATTCGGACACACTTCGCGCACAGCTTCTCCAGAGCCAGGCAGCTGAGTTTGAGCTGGGACGTCTCAGGGCCGCAGCTAACTACACGCCGTCTTCACCCGTAGTTGACTACACGCCGTCTTCTCCAGTACCAGCTGTCATCCCCAACAACCCGGCACCAGCTCGACTCTCGGGACTCCGCATCAGGATGACAGCACGCAAGAAGGTGCGACGCCCCAGTCCGCCACCTGTCATTACTCTCAAGAAGCGCAAGCCTTCTCCTTCCCGTTCTCGGTCGACTGCCTCCAGTCGTAACCGTGTCTCGGCCGAGTGTGACTGTTCACGTCACCACGTGAGAGAGCGCCAGGAAGACCCGGAGGAGGATCCAGAAGAGGACCCGGAAGAAGACCCTGAGGAGCGCATCTTTGGAGAGGATTAGTAGTCTTTGGAGTCCGTAGTACCCAAATAAAATGTCCGCGTCCTTAGAACGCTTATTGTTATGTTTTGGTGTGTTAGATGGACTGTACCAGGCCTATGCGCACTTGTGGTACAGCCATCCTTGGAGTTATCTTGATTTTAATAAAAAGTTTCCCCTAAGTGGTTGCTAGTTCTTTCTTGTGTGTTGGCTTGGGATGTGGTTTAGTTCCCCTAATCTCTTACCTTTGCTATTTCCCTCTTACCTTCTGCTAACCTAAACCGCTTCAGATGGTGAACACGAGGAGCAACCCTGGCAGCAGCCGTGACGCCAACAACCAGCCGGAGGACAACATTCCACCACCTCCCGCTCAGGCCCCCAACTTGGAGCAAATGATGGCTATGCAGCTGCAGTTACTTCAAGCTCTCGCCCAGAACCAAGTGCAGCCAGCCCAGCAGGCACCCAACCAGGCACCCTAGTCTAGATTGGGGGAATTCATGAGGACAAGGCCTCCCACTTTTGCTGGATCAGTGGATCCCTTGGAGGCAGATGATTGGATCAAGGATGTGGAAAGAAAATTGGTCCTAGCTCAGTGCAACGATAATGAAAAGGTGTTGTACGCTGCTCATCAGCTCAAGGGAATGGCTGCCAACTGGTGGGAAAACTACCGCGCCGCCCATCAAAATGCACAAGCCATCACTTGGGAGGAGTTTGTCGAAGCTTTCCGCACTGCCCATATCCCTACTGGGATAATGGAAATGAAGAAGAGAGAATTCTACCAACTGCAGCAGGGAAACCTCAGTGTTTCCGAGTACCTGAACAAGTTCACCCAACTGTCCAGGTATGCATCTGAAGAGGTCACCTCGGAGGCGACCAAGATTTGGAGGTTCACGCAGGGACTTGACCCCAATCTCAAGGTGCAGCTGGTATCCAATGACTTCCCAACCTTCCAGCACCTAGTGAACAAGGCCTTTGTCCAAGAAGATGCTCAGCGCCAGCTGTACGAAAATCGGAAGAGGAAGTTTCAAGCCCAGCAAGGAGCAAGCAGCTCTCGATTCCGCCCCAACGCACCTCACTATCACAAGCTCTCAGAGTCAAGCGTGCCGAGGACTCCCTTTTCAGGACCCCGCCCAAATCCACAAACTCCCCGGGCAAACAATGGTGGCCAACCCCCGCAGAACAAGACTTCAGCAGCAGGAGTGCAGTGCTTTAACTGCAAGAACATGGGGCACTATGCCAGCAACTGTCCCCAGAAACGCCCAGCAATGACTCCAGTTCGTTTCAATCTGGGGACTACGCCAGCAAGAGCTCCGACTGCAGGTCAAGGCCGTGGGGCACCACAAACCCCAAGGACTCCACAAGTGGTGAGCAGAGGGCATCTCAACCATGTGACCGCGGAAGCAGCCCAGGATGCACCTGACGTAGTTCTGGGTAAGTTTCTTGTCAACTCAGTAATTGCATCAGCATTATTTGATTCTGGAGCTTCGCATTCTTTTGTGTCAAAAGATGTGGTTGAAAGGTATAATTGGGATGTGAGTAAACTACAGAACCCCATGCTAGTCCAGTCCCCTGGAAAGGAAATAAGGACTAACACAGTTTGCCTTGACGCAACTGTGGATATAAATGGAGTTAAGTTCTTAGCAAATCTTATTATAATAGACTCCAAGGGTTTAGATGTAATACTTGGAATGGATTGGTTAACCAAGTATAAAGGGCAGATAGATTGTGCTGATCGAGCTGTTACAATCACTAACTCTGATGGGATTCAAGTAAGGTATAAGTCAAACTCCCCTACCCAGAGCAGGTGTAGTTTGAACAGTGTAAAGGGAGTGACTCTGGAAAAAGTACCTATAGTGAGTGAGTACCCAGATGTATTCCCTGAAGATTTGCCCGGAATGCCGCCAGACAGGGAAGTAGAGTTTGTCATCAACCTAGTACCTGGAACAGCTCCAATTTCCAAGAGACCTTATCGGATGTCTGCAAATGATTTGGCGGAAGTTAAGAAACAAATTGAAGAGCTGCAGGATAAAGGATTTGTAAGGCCAAGCTCGTCACCTTGGGGAGCACCAGTACTGCTAGTAAAGAAGAAAGATGGTAGTCTTCGCATGTGTGTGGACTATCGATCATTGAATGATGTGACTATTAAGAACAAGTACCCTTTACCCAGAATAGATGATCTGTTTGATCAGTTGAAAGGATCATGTGTATTCTCTAAGATTGACCTTCGATCAGGATATCACCAATTGAAGTTAAGACCAGAGGACATACCCAAGACCGCATTTGCCACCCGTTATGGATTGTATGAGTATACAGTGATGTCTTTCGGTCTA